>CM055270.1:90480442-90541540 GCA_029237695.1 Conchocele bisecta
TGAAATATTTTCACAAGTATAAATGGTGGAAATTATGGTTTCTAACGATTATGTTGACCCATCTGAGCAAAAAGTGGCATCGTCTGCGAATATTGTGTTTTGTTTTATTTATTTTCGATCTATTAGTATTCCCTTTATCATGCTATTATTTCGGACACTATGTGATAGTATTTCTATTGCTATAACAAACAAACATGGTGACAAAGGACAGCATTGTCTTACGCCTCATACTACCTAAACCGAACAAATCTGTAAGATAGCCGTTATTTCCTACACAACTAGGTATATTTTGTTAAAATACTTCAACCCATTTAATTAGACTGGCACCATCATTTAAGAATCTGAACACGTTGATTGACAGCATGACCAGATCAGAAGTGGTTGCACCAGCGTTTTACCAGTAGGTATAAGTGGTGGCACCCGCGTGTTATCAGTTTGATTGATGGCATGAGACCACTTCTCCAACTAGGGTATAGTAAAATGGAAGACGACAGTGACGGTGAACAAGCCGGGAAGTCCACTACAAGTAAGAGGAAGTACTTGTTCGATCGCATCTTGACTGTTACGAAGATCCGGAATCTCATGAAGACATAGATGCAGACGAAACATGTGACTGTAAATTATAAATAACAGTCAAGATACACAAAGTTGTCGGCATGTAATCCAACTGCGCGGCATTGTTAAGCGTCGGATTGCCAGTCGGTGGTGGGGGATTGGCACATCCATTTGCTATGTCCGGAAATGACACCGTAAATGCGCTCGCTCGCCGTCGAAACCGCGATGTCGTCCGATATGTTCACGGTCTTCAGCGCATAAGGCGTTCCTACCACATAGTCCGCACCGGCATTTAAAGCGTATGCCTTGTCTGCCATATCGTAGAGACAGAATATGTCACACTCACCAACGTTCAAAGCGGGATACAGTTGCTTCAGGAACCAATCGATAACCGCGAATGAAAGCTGACCATTCGTTTGCGGTCATTGGGTAGGTTGGCATAATGTGCAGCCTGACGAGTTTGTTGCCTGGAAAACCTCAGTCGACACGACGCGGTGTCCCGGAGGGTCGGGTCTTGTAGGTGCGAGTCCTGTTTCTGCGGGTCCCGTAAGTGCGAGCCCTGTAAGTGCGAGACCTGTAAGTGCGAGTCCTGCAAGTGCGCGTCCTGTAAGTGCGAGTCCTGCAAGTGCGCGTCCTGCAAGTGTGCATCTTGTGAGTGTGCGTCCTGTAATTGCGGCCGTCCTGAGGTAAATGTATGAACTGGTCGACAGTGAGCTGCCCATTATTAGCATTATAGCCATTGCGCCGGGGCTGTACTGTTTTGACCAATTAGCTGTGCTTATGGCTGGAACTGTATCAGGGATTGCTCTGAGTGTATATAAAGCGACCGTAATCATCACATTTGTTGTCTCAGCCAATTCTAACTTTAATTTCAGCAGCGGTATCCACAAGTTGGTTGCCCACTGGAACCTACACGGGATCATCGTTGTTAAACATGTGGCCGCGTGCTTTACATGTCTACATGGACCAGCTCTCCAGTATACAAACTGTTGTGGACGGGGCTTCTTCGTCTCTTCTCAATCGTGTTCACTGCCCAGGTACGCAGTTAGGGGGAAGCTACGTTGTGGAGTTCAACAGTCCACACTTCAAACTGCTACAGTCTGGGACGTTCGGCAAGTTGAATATACGAGTTAATGATGGACAGAAATGTATCGACAATCACAAACTGCCCATATCACTCGTGCTTGAGGCTGTGTAATTAGGATATATGGATCTGCCTGTCGCGGTTCCGAAGGAACGGACGCGAGTGGGTATGCCACAACATCATAGACTTAGGCGCGCTAACGAGTGGTGCCAGTTGGAACGCCAGAACGAATGAACGTGGAAGCCAATAATTTGAATTTGTGCTGAGGAGCGGGGTGCGCTGCGAGCGGGAGAATACGAGTGGTCATTTGGAAACAACACGAATAACGAAAATACGGGTTACCCCATGGCAGCATCCGAGGCGATTCTACGAATGGCACTCTCTTCTGCGGATACGAGGGGACATGCTGCATGTGAAGTTGAGGTGAAAAACAAAGAGCTGGCGCTACAAAGCATGCGGGGCATAGATCTGCCTTCACGATCGTTGACCAGCCAATTAAAGTCACAGCCGCCGTTGCTATAAACTGCATCACCAATACCGGTGACTTATCGAGCTACGCCAGTGTAATCGCATTGATTATCGAGCTAGATCTATGATGGAGGACAAAAGGCTATATCATAGGTTACCAACCGCGCCCGACACAGCTATCGAACCGACTGCATTTAGGCTGAACAGGATCCTGGAGATCCAGACTCTACTCCCAAATGAAGTGTGTGCCCGTGCAGGCCTCGCCAAAAGATATCGACGAGCTGCTAATACGGTCGACGGCATCGACACAGCACTTGGAACGGCGTCCGTAGTGAGCGGCGTATGGATCGTTACTGTACTATCAACCCTTATTGGCGCGCCAATAGCTGTCGGCTTAAGCGCAGTCGCGGCCGGAGGTGGCTTGCTGTGCATGGCTGGGCGCTTGGTAGGCCGCCGACTAGAAGCCCAGTACAAAATACATGGCCGCATTGCCATCGCGGCACGGGAAAAGAAAAATAGCATTGATGCCATAATTAGCAAGGCCATTCACGACAATGAAATGAAATTTCGAACGATGAGTTTAAGACTGCCTATGATTGGGACAGGTATCCGGACTAAGATGGTATCCGGACTAAGATGATATCCGGACTAAATCTAAGGCCTCTCGACCGCAGACTCTAACAGACGGAGACGTAAATAAACTCGTGCTCCGAGGCCGCGAAGAAGATGCCGGCGGCAAGAGGGGGCGGGCCGTCACTAGGCTGCTCTCCCCCACAAGCGCGTCATTCCGGCATGGTCCTGCCCGGGAAAGGGGCCTGGGAGCCGCGGGTGGCCCTGGGGAGCTGGTCTATTCACCGCCCCTGCTGCTAAGCTTGGCGGCGAATTGGTATGTTACGATCCTTTAAATTTGTATTAAGTGGACCGGCCCTTGAATGAATGTATGTTTCATTAATTCGCTCTCTGTTAGAGTACGCAGACGTGGTATGGAGTAACTGTACGATTGAGTTACACTCTGTCCAAGTCGAGGCTGCGCGCATTGTGAGCAGAGCCACAAAGCTATGCCACCTTGAAAAAGTAATATCCGGATCTGAAGTGGAAACCTCTTGACCACGGACGTAATAAACATTGTCTGAAGAGATTAAAAATGCCCAAAGAATAATGTGCTTTAAAGCACACTTGAATAAATACATATTAAATTCCTCGCCTTTATTTATTATCGGGTTGAGACAAGGTCAAATACTCCACACGCGCCTTCGCCTATCGTGTAGTTTATTAAAGTATGACCTTCACCGTAGGTTGATAGTTGATACGCCAAACTGCACATGTGGTGCCATAGAAACAACCACTTATTTCCGAATGACTAAGCATTTAATATAACAAATATACATTCACTCAGGTCTAAACATACTTTCTCGCCACAAGACGATTCTCTTGACGTAAATGTTTATGGCTATATATGCGTGTTTATGTATATGCGTGTGTACATGTGTATGCATGAATGTGTATGCATGTGTATGTATACATGCACATATAACTTATGCGCCACAATTAGATAACAGATAAACCACAATTAATGCCTAATTATCATCACTTGCCTCATTTTATACATGTTCCTCGTGTCTATTGTTCATAATACATTTATTTTTAGTTTTGCCCTAATCATCTGATTACCTACCAGATCTAACAAACAATTTTCCAATGAAACGTCAGTTTTCAATTCTCTGTAAACCGGATATTCGGATCAGTTCAATGCATGATACGACATCATGTTATCAGTCAGTACGTATTTTGTCAATACAGAGCTCGTTACCTGATAGATTGTTTGACAGCATAGGCGATTCTCATACAATGTCATGTTCAAAACATATTTTTATTGGGAAATATTGAAACTATGAATAACAGCTAAGGACTTAAATGGCAGCGATCATTATATTGATTAAGCCTGACATTCGTTCTATACTTTCCATTTCAGAGACAGCCCAGTCTGGTAATGCATGGGGAGGAAGGTAAGAATAAGTAAGCGGTTCCTGATCGGTCATTATCGGGTCTATGTTATCTGTCACTGTGACTTGGACACATGGAGTTTATGGCATGTTTGTATATTCTACCTGTTGATCTTCTATCGCCCTCCTGATAGTCTGATAAGGGAAAGCTATTTGTCAGAATACTTACGGGCGTTCCGCGGATTGTAATAGTGTACACACTGGTCCAACTACATGGAGGCATCGCCATAACACTACACTGGTCACACATTCAACCATAATCCCCGTATCTCGAGTCACATCCACACTTCACTAGTATATATCATGATGCGCCATAATAACCACCTGAATCGCTTACAAACGCACATACGCGTTATATTGGGACAGCAGACAGTGAACAAGTACTCAGCGATATTTATGTTGGCTGTTGTTGGCTTTCTCATTATGCGACATGGGCTAATACAAAGTTAACTGGTATCTGGCAAAGCAATAGTTAAATAACTTTACATCCACTAAAACAAACCCTTAAAAAAAGTAAGGTATTCATGGTGTTACTCTTTGTTCTACGTTTCCATTCCCAGCCTACAGTTGGCCCTTAGACACATTAAATCATAACACATATCAAGCGTAGATACATTTTCGTAAATATTAAAAGGTCACACTCACCAACTCTTGTATATGACGAACTTTGGAAAAACAAAGCGTCCTTACATTTCACTATCTTGTTTTATTTAATGTGTTAAATAGCCAAAGGTAGGTCGGCCGAATACTGAATAAGGAACAGTAGTGTTAACTAACATACGGCAATCCATACTCGACAACCACAAAACAACAGCAGTGGCATTATTAAACTATAGATATCACCAACTCTGTATATTCGTTATTACATGCGATACCCTAATGTTCTCATAAACATGGTATATATTCTTGCTGAATAATTACAAACTTAATTTATATTGGCGGAATTCCGTTTCAGCGGAGCAGGGCCGTATGAATCACTAAAGTCGAGACGAGACGAGGACGACTCGACTTACGAGGAAATATCCCTGCAGTGTAAGTCGGCTAAGTTCATTACACGCAGGGTGGGTGTACCACATCCATGGTGTACATCGTGAACCGAAGGGGCTCCTATCACGATTTGTATCTGACTGTTTTATTCTTATTCATTATTCTTACTTCATTATTCTTATAATACACCGATTCAAACTGAATGGTCTCTATACGTTACTATACAGGACATTTGACGATGAATGGGTATGTAATGATGTAATGTCGCTCTCATTGAAATACACCGCTGTATAAAAGAGCGTTTTATCCTAATCGAGAACGTACAACCAATATTGGATTTGGCACCGGGTATAAAGCGTGATCTATGCTGTTTGTGCAGATGGAGGCTAGGCTGAAAACACATTTGGTCATGTATACTGAAGGCACACTTATTTCCGTTTCATTCTCAAATATCTTATGAGCTAGCCTGACTTTTGGAACGTTAGTCCGCAGTAGTATATAGGAGTCAAAATGATGCAACCTAAAAAAACACTATATAAATACATATACAACAAAATCACCAAGGGGGGGGATATGTTCAACTTTTATCGCCAAAAACATGAGAATGTGGTACGAGGTTTTCTTTTTTGTCGTCTTGTTCTACGAGGTATTTTTGTAAAATTGTATAAGATAACAAAAATTCCAGCAACTCCCGTTTTGGCAACCACGAGACCATATACTACTTGGGTTTCCTCCACGGTTCACATGGTATGGATTATAACTTATATATATATCAATTTTCTCATTTTTGTTTAACGGTTCACAAAATCGTGTAACATGCACAGGCACGCGATCACCTGCATGGGTGGGAATACCAAGGTGATATGTCCTGGTAAGAGGATCGAGAGACCGCAGTCGGCATACAAAATATCTTTCTATCCGAAGGGGTCAGCGAGTGCGATGTCTCTTCAATGGTTGAGTAGAGAAGAGAATAAATTAGGAGCACACATTCATCACGCGAGATGTGGACACGAATGTGAGTGATGGATCGCTGAAAATCCAGTCGACGGATACTGTCACGAAACCAAGACAGTTTTTCCATTTCACGGTTGCTTTTGGCACGGATGTCCTATACATTGCAAGAGAGATAACGCGACATCGCTGTACAGGAGGACGACTATACAAGACGATAATATCATAGAGAATGGATACGAGTTGGTGATATGGGAGTGCGAATGGTTGCGTGAAAGGCCTCCAATAATTGCCATGCCTACAAAGGACGTGACGTTTGATGTGGATCACGTGCCAATATCAGTGTATTTTGGATATTCTATGAGCGAGGAAATAACTCACAAATGTGATCGCGATCCCGACTCGTTGGTTGGAAAGTGTATTGCTGAATTGCAGAGACGAGAAGTCATCAGAGAAAGCGTTCGAGACAAATATTATCCCGAAGATATAGGACTGCTTCCAAAATCTCAACAGTCACGGATAACAGCCTGGATAGATCAAGTTCCCGTTGTTGGATTTAATTGCAGTAGGTACGATTTGAATTTGATAAAGAGATATCTTGTGGAAAACTTAGAGGCCACAGTTACAAAATTGATGGTTGGAAAGAAAACTAGCACCACGATGTTTCTGCTTACTCCAGAGTTAAAATTTCTCGATATCATACAATATCTCGGTCCGTGAACTACATATGACAAGTGGGTGAAAGCTTACGATTGTAAAACCGTGAATCTCATTTTCCATACGAATGGTTCGACAGTGCAGACAAATTAGACTATCCCGGATTGCCAGATTACCCCGCTTGGCATTCTAAATTGAAAGGAGAATTTGTATTATCTTTAGAAGAGTGGAACAATTGTAAGAGAGTTTTTTAAAGAAATGGAAACGTTTCAAGAATGGTTATAAGATTACGATTTAGACGTCGGTCCATTTTTGGAAGCGTTAGATAAAATTACACATTTTTATAAGGAAAGAGGAATAGATATATTAAAGGATGCTTCTTGAGCCATTCCTTGGCAGCGTTTTCAGAAACCTTGGCCGCTGCTGCTAGGTTCTTGATGGCTGCGAGTCCCTCCCAGTAGCCGCGGGGGCTGTAGTATATGTTTGCTAGGCGAACGTTAAGCTTGCGCGCTAGGCGAACTGATATTTTTCGCGTGTCCATCGTCTGCAAGATATTCAAGCAGAGCAAGTCAACTAACATCGTTCTATATCTATAAAAAGTTCAAAACAGTATTGCAAATGATATTAAAGCTTATTGCTTTGCAATAATATATAGTAGCTGACAATGCCTCTCGCAACCATTCCCATGACGACGAACGCGATCTCGCGGTCTTTTTGGGCATCTTACGGCACATAGTCTGAAAGCTAGGGCTCGGGATCTAGCGGCGCGAGATTTTTGTTTTTCTGCGGATATGCCCGTGCGTACTCGCGGATGGCGGCGTCAACGCTCCGGAAAGTATGCACGGCGTGATTCTCGCGGCGAAGATCTTCGTTGATCCAGTCCAGACGGGTGGTTCGTTTTCGAGACTATGCTGCGTGTCACGCCAGGGTGACACTGTGATAGTTTATTGTTGGGTCGGAACACCAAGCACGTTGTGGAAAGAGACAACAAGGTATACAGTTACAATGATGATGTATTTATAAATAAGATGTACACACATAATTAATGTTCAAGACAGTACGGACAACGCCCTCTCAATGGTTCACCAAGGCACAGTCACACAACCAAGGCACAGTCACGATTCTGGTAAGTATCGTATAACAATGTTCATCACGTTCAATATACGAACTTAGAGTTTCTGTTATCTAACTAAAGTTTCCGCCATGATGACGGTGACGTATTATGACGTCGTTCAGTTACGTTACATTGAACTATTAACGACTACTTGGGCGGATGGGGCGAATACATCACATGGGTGGACGTCCTTTGATGAGATTCATCTCGTGCTTGGACGGAATGACGTCACCGGAATAATACCCCGCTCGTTACGCCCTGGTCCACACGGATCAGAGTCCCCGCTGGTACACGGTGTCGTGTAGTGGACCCCAGAATAGTATCGGTGCAGCGTACTGGTTCTACGCAATAAAACCAGATAGACGTGCCGTCGCTGGTTGCTGGCTGGCTGCTGACTGGCTGGGACTAAAAAACACCAACGGTGTTGTTACCAGAGTGTAACGTGTTATAGTCTCCATAATAGTCACAGTAGTGCATATGAAATCATTATTATGATTGCATGGCAATACTAAACAACCTCGTAAATTACAATGATGAATCATGATAAATTGCAATGTACACGAATTCATAAGTCGGAGAATACGATATAACACATTAATGAACAGCCACTATATCTAGTGAACAAAAACAATATATATATTCACAGCCAGACAGGTGAATATCGACGTCATTCACAGTTATTTACCATTAGTAAACAGACATTTAATTGCGACCCGGCCTTACCCTGATCAGACTGCCCGTGGCCAACTGTGCTAATTTAAGAAAGAGATTCCACAGGCTGACCTAAAGCATCAGTGATTGAAATAAATTATTCTTCATATCATGTACTTAGTACAGCTTACTGGCGTATAAATCAGTGCATTTAGAGCAGGACTGTCTGATCTGATCTATTCTGATCACAATAGCATTTTCACTATTTACAATACACTGTGAAAGTACATGACTTAATAAAATGAATGTACAGCCGACTTGGATTTGAGTTTTACATTTGTCCAACATAGAGTGAATGAAAGTCATCGAGAAAATTCACGTTACAATTGTTACAGGTTAAAATTTGCAATATTCTCGGGTATTGTACAAGGCGCAGGACTGACATTGGACTGAATCGTAATATAAAATGCATAGCTGAATTTTAGTAAACATTTCAATCGTGTTCGCCATTACAAAACTCACGGAATGCTCCCACATGCGAGACCTGTAATCGTTACACGTAAACACGAATTATTAATGATTCAGTTTGATTTGATCAAGGGAGATAATCTACACCAGCGGATACATGCCATACGGCTTTTATTGACCAAGCATTTGGTGGAAATGAGTCCAAATAACTGAAGTAAATGAACTAGGTCAGTATTATCGAGGATACGATAATAATGCTGTGAATTGCCGGTCTTGGCATGAGTCAGACGTTATTTGCAGCATTTGAAAGTAAATAATAAACATATGTACTTACCAGTTCCCAGTGAAAGCTTGTGTCCCAAAGTGATCACAAGAATGGTTGAATGTCCGACTGCTAGAATATGGATACGATTGTTTATATACATACTCTAGAGCATAATATTCCTCTGATTGCCCGCTTGTCAATATAAGAACTCCGTGCCAACATTTGGTTTACAATTTTGCGTAACTGGACTAATATTCTAACAGTCAGTCTAGCTCATGAGATGTCTGGCGAATTAATCTGTCATCAGTAGATAAGACCTACTCGGTATTCAGGCTAGCATCCAAGTCTGCATAAACAGTGTAAATCATTCGTATATAACCGGTGCAAAATCCAATACTGGTGGTACGTGCACGGTTCGGATAAAGCGCTATTATCTCCAGTGGTGTATTCCACGGGAGCGATATTTCACACACGAAGACCTATTCTATAGTCATTACAAGGCTATTCGAGTATTGTGTTCTAGTATTGTGTAACCCGTGTTACAAATGATGGATGATAAAGAAGACAGTCGGCTACAATTCGTGACACTGCGTGTGCGCTCTGCAGTTGTTCTACTGCTAAATCATGATGCTTGCGCTCCTCATCTACGTCCCAGGTTCGCAGATTCGAGAATAGAAAGTTGCTACCGCTGAATGACAATGCGTTCACCACCGCACCACCTACGAGCATTGCGATCGAAGCCATTACTAATTTGTTTCACTTCTTTAATTATGTTAACTTTGTTAATTAAGCTAATGAACTTAGCTTCGCTAATAAGTTACGAAGTAAACGAGTTACTTCCATATATTAGCCGGTAGAATTCCGGCTTTAACTAGATAATCTCGGGTTCCAACCGCAGCCGCCAATCTAAGGTCACGAGACCTACGTCGCTCGCCGTCATATCCAACTGGGGGGCGGGCCCTCCGAAAACCATCTTTGATAGTCGAGCAAACCCGATACTGAGGCTCGATATCACCACGGCGTGATAAACCGCATTCACTATTATTTTACCATCGTATTCAGCCATTGTTGATAACAATAAAGTTACTGCATATGAAAGGGGTCGCGAGCAGTGTTTAAATGGGGCGCAATCGATTTCGGAACCGCAGCTGGTTGCGCGAAAGGTAGTTCCGCAGCGGCAGCTGCTGGAACAGCCACCGACCACCTGCAACTGCCAAACTACCAACAACAATGCTAGTATATGAGATGATCCAGGTCGGTGTCCGTTTAGCAGCTGTTGAACTGCCTTCGGATGTTCTTTCGCAGCTACTGGAACTACGACTGTTTGAAATCTCGAAGCTCGGCGAGTATTTTATCTTGTTTAGCTTTCCGGGCAGCAGCCGCTGCCCGCCCCGCTGCCTGTCTGTTTGGGTGTTTATGTATTGCAATCGGAGATTGCTGCTGCTGGAGCTGCTGCTGCTACGGTTCAATCGGAGATTGTTGCTCCGTCACTCTCGCAGGTTTGTCGTGTGTCAACATTTTCTGAGCTTATAGTTCGCGGCCATGCCTGTTCAAAATGGCAGTGCTTAGCTGTGGTCAACGCAGTCGTCAGCGGCGCTAGGAATATGCCAATATTGTGGTAAATTACGCAGCAAGCAGATCTTATAGCATGCCCAAGAAAGGGGTCAGTCTCGAGGGCGTCGATTAATCCCGATAGATTCTATTTTGGCAAAAACGTACTCGCCGCTGCTGCGTAGAGCTGAATGGCTGCCACCTCTAGGGCTTTTGTCATCACCGCGCCTAGCCGCGATTCGTATCGGGCATACCATTTCTCAATCTCTGAGTCTGACATCTTATCAACCTGGTCGGCTGTGAGACGTCGCCCCAGATACTGCTCGGCCTGCCCCCTGCAACCAGTGCAGCGAGCCGTTGGATTCGCTCCGAAGTCGCTGTTTCTGTCGTGCCGAAAGTCGTTCCAGCCGTGTCAGCAGTCGTGCCGACAGTCATTTTACCCCCACAAACAAAGTTTGAGGGGATATATAGGAGTCAGCTTGTCGGTCGGTCGGTCTGTCGGTCGGTCGGTTGGTCTGTTGGAAATTCCCTTCCGCTCTATATCTTCTACACCCATGCATGGATTATGAAATGGCTTGGCACAAATGTTTCTCATGATGAGAAGGTGTGTCGCGAACAATAACCACGCACCTACGTCCAAGGTCAACGTCACAGTTGAAGGTCAAAGGTCAAACCTATTGAAATTCCCTTCCGCTCTATATCTTCTACACCGATGCATGGATTATCAAATGGCTTGGCACAAATGTTTCTCATGATGAGAAGGTGTGTCGCGATCAATAACCACGCACATACGTCCAAGGTCAAGGTCACAGTTGAAGGTCAAAGGTCAAACCTATTGAAATTCCCTTCCGCTCTATATCTTCTACACCGATGCATGGATTATCACACTATGCCCAGGGTCAAGGTCACAGACTTGATGCGTTTGAAACCTTAACGCTCGGCTAAATGGCTTATAATCCAAAATGCCTCGTTTTCTTTGGCTGCCAGTGGGTGTATTCGTGTGCCGACAGGCAACATTTCTAGTTCCGACAGTTCCAGCTTGTCGGCAGTCGTACTGACAGTCGGCACGACTGTCTCTTCCATTAGCTGATCGAGAAGTACGTCGCAGTTCATTGTACGCTTGATTTTAAGCAGTACTATTCTGACTCGCCTCATAAGTCTAACATATTGCTAAGCGCACCACCCGAACATTATGATCACCGTTATGCTCGCAGTAAAGCTTGCAATGCAGCAACAAATTAATTCCAACATTGTTCAGCATTTGTTAACAATTGTTCAGCATTTGTTCAGCAGTTTTTAAAAATTGTTCAGCAGCAATTGTTCAGCATTTGTTCAGCAGTTGTTAACAATTGTTCAGCATATGTTAACAATTGTTCAGCATTTGCTCAGCAGTCGTTCACAATTGTTCAGCATTCGTTAACAATTGCTCTCAGCATTCGTTAACGATCGGTAAGTATTGTCTAAGCTGCGCTTAACACTTTGTAAGCAGTTGGTTGATCAGTCCTTAACTGAAGCTTGGCATGCTTAGTTTCTGAACCGTCTAGAGTCGAACCTCCAGACGCTCCTCGCGCGTTAGGATAACGTCGTTCTCTCGACGGCAGTCACCGAATGAGTATCGGTCCTTGCAGTGAAAGAGGGCGACCCATTTCGTTTGTTCGCACAGATCCTTGAGGACGGCGTTGTACTTCTGAGTGGAAATCTATACGCTTTGATCCGCATGCCGGCCCGAAAATGCGACCTCTGAGTCCTTCTGGTTGGTCATCGCCGCCTTGGCCTTGTCAATCCCGTACAGAGAGGGCTCGCCCTGAAATAGTTGGTAGAAGACCCGCAGCCAATCGTGGAGCCTCTGACCGGGGTCAACAGCGTAGATCTCAGTGTCAGCCCAGATCCACGGGCGTTGATGATACGTCTTGTTGTGCCACACAGTGGGACACAGGATCACAATGTGTCGAAAGGCATCGCGGTAGGGGCCCTCGAGCAAGTCCAGGATGAAAACTGTTTTTCCACATCCATTCTGCCCGCATATTATGGCAGAGTGAACGTCCTTCGTAAAGTCCAGAGGATTTTTAGTAGAGTGCTGCGACGAATCGGCCATCTTCGATGTGGAGTTGCGCATCTGTGATGATATACATGTACACGTTTAATGCTCCGTTGACGTCCGCCTCTTTGGCTATCTGGATGGTCACACCTTCGCTCGAGTTCTCCACTCGACGTCCACTACCGTGTAGTTGCTCGTCGTCGCTGGATCGCATGTCTAGTCATAGCGCGTACTTGGAAGTCAGGAACTCTGCAGGGAGACGTCCGAGAGCTGCAAGTCTTGCCACCGCGTCAACCTCTGGGGAGCGCTTAGAGCCGGCAGCAAACTGAGTTTTGGCTTCGTCCCACTGCTGGTGTGTGCGAAAGCCCTGGCTGTAGAGCTGATTGGGGACTCCCTCGATCGTCACCTCGACCTTTATGATGTTTGGGTTATAACATTTGTCGGTTTTTCTAGCCTCGAGCGTCTCCTGGAACAGCATCAGTATGCCTTTCATCGATCGGGCGGGGACGTTGATATTCTTTCTGGAGCCAGTCCGCGTCCTTTGGGACCTCAAATTCGTTACAAATCATTTCGAACGCCCTACGGTCGTGTGGGTTGGAAATGGGATTCCAGCCGTTGTCCTGCGGCAGAGAGATTTGCTGTTCTTTTAGAATCCTCCTAATAGTGTAGTATACGTGAAAGTCGTAGATAGCCCTCAAGAAAGGATCCTCCGCTGCTAGATGGTCCTGAGGGGAAACCCCGCATCCGACTGTTGCGCACCACACGGCGAAGTTCAGCTGATTCTGTTAAAACTGCATCGGCGTTGCTTTCCACCTGTTCACGGCCTCCGTGGTAGTAATCTTTGGCAGCCTATATTTTTCAAAGCCGGGACAACTGTTGAGCTGCGAACTTGGATAGTGGCGTGCACCAGCTGGGGAGCACCCGCCTTAGCGGTGTAGACCCCACCGTCCCGGTACTTTGCATCATAATTAAGGCCAAACGCATTGGTGTTCATGTTATATTTCATTTAATCGTAATATATATATTACTATCCCTTTGCTACGCTCACCAATGTTCAAAGGGAGGCTTGCACGCTTCAGAAGCCGATCGAAGCCGGGGAACGCCGCGCCGGCCTCAGATCAATCACCTTCACGGTCGGCTGGCGAAACTTGGGGGAGAACGAAGGGTTCGGGTGTGGACATGTCGGTCTAGTTCGTGATCCAAAAAGTCTAACCTCCGGACTTTGGAGCGCCGGAGACTTACACAAATTTGTTGCCGCGGAACTTGCGGGCCGCGCTAGCGTCGTAATTTCAAAGATCAATGGGCTTGCGACATTCAAGGTCGAGAATGGGTGGACCGTAGCCGTGACAACTGACCTCGCGCCCCTGCTCGGTTTCGAGAAGACGTACTCGGATAACGACGGCATGTTTAAACCGGGGACCTATATTGGTGACCGACCTGTGAATTTCTCGTTCACGAAAAATATTCACATTCACTTGAAGCAGCTCAGTACATCCGAGAACGTGGTAGACGTGACTCCGGGCACATTACTAAAAACTGTGCCTGCTGGTGACAGTTTCTTCGGCGAGACGGTGAACATCGACTTCCCAACCGCCGAGATGAAACGTTTGGAATCGGGGCACATCCATGAATTGAAGATCTCTATTATTGATGATAAAGTGCGAGAGTTAAAGAACGATTACCCGATTTCGATCGTACTCGAAATAACCGATTAAGGATTAAACATAAAATATATATTTCATAACTATATATTATCATGAGCATATACGGCCTGGTAGTTCCACCGCAAGCGCAGAAAAGGACGTTCCCGTCGCGGGCGTAGCCAGCAACTATGGAGCCACAATGAGAAGACTGGAGAGTAGCGTAGCGCAGGCTCGCAGAGACGCGGCTACGGCGATTGCACACGTGCAGCGATCGCAAGCTCGAAAGCCTGTCATAACAGTTTGAGCCGAGGAGCGGGGCGCACTGAGCACGGAGGTCCACGAATATTCATTCGGCTCCAACGCGAACAACATATACACGGGATATACCATGGCAGCGTCCGGGATGGTTCTGCGAATGTCGGTCTGCTCGGTCGACTTCCTGGGACACGCTACTACCGAGTGAATCTAGTCCTGAACGGGGTAGAGCAGAAGTCTGGCGTTGCCAAGTACGCGGAGCAGAGGTCAGGGTTTACGATATTCGATGATGACACTCCAATTAAAGTTTTCGCCGGTAGTGTTATTAACTTTGTAACAAAAGTTGCTGACCAATCGAGTTCAGCTACTGTAGTGACACTGTTAATCGAACTTGATTTATGATGAATGACGAAAAACTATATCCTAAACTGCCGTCCGGGACGGCTGACCCGGCATCTTTTAGTATGACCAGGATTGTCGAGATACAACAGATTCTCCAGCATGAGAGACGCGGACGGGTCGTACAAAGAAATATAGGCGGGAAGTCAATGTCGTCGAGGGGTGAACACCACGCTAGCCTCAACTTCCGTTGTGAGCGGGATGGGGAGTGTGTCATCTGTCGTCGCCGCGCCGATCGCGGTGGCATTGAGTGCAGTCTCGGCAGGGGTAGGCCTGTTTTGCATGACGAGTAGACTCGTGGCCCGCAAGATCGAGGCCAATCATCGAAAGCACGATCGAATAGCAGTTCTCGCGAGGTCTAAGAAAAACAGAATCGACGTTATCGTGTCGAAAGCGATAGCCGACAACTGATATATAAGATAGCAAATTCAAACTGGTCATCGAAGAGATTGCCAGGTGCCAGGTATTAAAGGGCGCGATCCGGTCCAAGGCTCGACCACAAATTCTTGGAGTTTCAAAAACTCGTCATGGAGGGGAGGGCCGACGAGAGAATGAATCACCTCGCCCGTCTCGGGACGTGATATGCATATTCGCGTGTCTGCAGCAGCATGAGATCCCGCCACCATACTGTCCAGCTGTTCCATCGTCGCCACCTTACGAAGCATAACACTTTTCGGGTTCCAAGTACACCACCGTGATTATGTCACCCACCGGACACCATACGTATCGTTAACCACTAAAGATTTGTGTACACCAGGAAGGAAACTTTTTATCGCGTGTTCGCTACGCGGAGAGGAACATTGTCGTCTGCTGATGCAGACAAATATGAAAAGGTGTCCCAGTTAGATATGACCAGCCTATTTTTATTTGTTGTTTCCCCCGATATAGGTAAGCGGCGGTCGGATAGGAACGCCATTGCTAACAACAGGATGACAATGGTGGTCGGATATGAACGCCGTTTAACATTGAGAAAATATCGGGCTTGTTTATTCACTGAGCGCCGTAATCGTATAGGCCAATATTACCGTGTAATTATACTCTTATACAAACTTTATTTACCTTTGGATTCCGCTGTAATCGTACTCTGGTCAAAACTTTATTGGCAAGCGGTCGGATAGGAACGCCATTGCTAAGGTAAACAACAGCATGACAACGGTGGTAGGAATCTAGCAGACACGAGAAGAATAAACTCAGCAAAAATAGTCTCTGAAGCTTACGTGACGCGTGTGAAGTTTGGACCTCTTATCAAGAGGAAAAACTACACATCACATCGGTTCGATCTTTATAACTGACTTTCTGATTTGAATTATTACGAAACGATAATACTTGCGAGCACGTACTTCCTTGTTAACCAGTCGATGCGTAGCGCGATTGCCACCGCATGATGGACATAGCGGTGACTCGGATCTGATCCCTACCCCGCAATGCCGACATGGGCGAGGCGAAACGGACCCTCTTCGCATCCATGCCCGGTGATGCTTGCAATACTCGTAAATACCGGTACGATGACATCTCTCGTGACTACCTGTCTTCAACCACGCACAATTATTATTAACTCGAACCATTGTGTAATGATCATGATATAGAGTATAACCTAAGGAGACTTATCTCTAACATGTTGTCAGAGGTGGTGACATCTCGCATCACCATCTCGTATGAGACGCCACTATAACCTCATACAACCCCATTTGAACCCTTAATATCATTATGACATATCACGAGCATCAAACGATAATCTATCGTAACTAATAATATATTACATATGTATTATCAGAAGAGTGAATATGTAAGCACAAAAGAGAAACTTGATATATATAAGTTGTCATCCATACTATGTGAACCGTGGAGGAAACCCAAGTAGTATATGGTCTCATGGTTGCCAAAACGAGGTTTGGTGGAAACAATTCAGTTCAGCTCTTATAAAATTTTACAAAAACATCTCGTACAACAAAACGACAGAAAAAAAAGCTCATACCACATGCTCATGTTTTTGGCGATAGAAGTTGAGCCTACCCCCCCCCCCCGCCCCCCCCCCCCCCCTTGATGATTGTTTGTGTATATGTATTTATATAGTGTTTTTAGGTGGTATCATTTTGACTCCTACATACTACTGTTCGCTTCTGCTAAAACGTAAGCCACTCTGTCGTGATAGTAGTAGCTATGTAGCTATGCTTGATCAGTCCATACTCAGCCACACTGGAGATCAATCCCACGGGCCGGGATGTCGGACACTACATGAATTTCATATGTCGAAAACGCGACACGGATCGCTGTCGAATCATCGTGTGTTATAATTTGAACATTGATTACATAGTTTCACTTCAAACCAGGCAAATTGTGTGAATGCTTGTGATATTTTACTTTTTATTATAAAAATGAATAAAAAATGGAAATTGTTGTTAATATTCCCAAATAAAACGTCATGTCGGTCAATATTTCCCATTTCCCTTACTGTATAGTACTGCTATGCATGGTACATATATTTTAAGAGCGTCATTCAACCCACATCAGATATTACCGACAGTGTTAAAGTTTAGAGAAAATGACACGGATTGCCTGTCGAAACCGTGTTGAACGGAACAGATTTTGGTCGAATTAGTGACGGATCTTGGTCGAAAATGTAAGGGATTCCGGTCTAAAGTGTAACAGATCTTAGTCGAAAATGTAACAGATCTCGGAGAAAAATGTAACGGATTTCTGTGTAAAATTTACTGATAAAATAAATTCAAAATTCATATATATATACATGTATATACAAATGGTACATACACAAAACTAGGGGTGTTGAATCGACGGACGGACGTACGTATCGACTAACACTATATGAACCCGTTGCAATCAAAATATAGGCTAATAGAAAGTAAACGTATTACACAGGAACAAAATGTTTACTTTATAAAACAAGTTTCATAGAATTGTGTACGATTTCGACAGTACGTTTTCAATTATCAATGAGTACATTTCAACTAGATACCTGTATCCATTGCAAAATCATTAAATAATTAGAAAGTTACATCGCATGTTTATTATGTATCAACTATACAGTAACTATGTCAGTTTAAAAACTTTGTGAAAAGGGAATACAATTTAGGGTTGATATATAATACTAGTTAATGTCTGAAGAACTCAAACGGCCCGATCCTTGGATATACATGTATAGCAACCAACATTAATTTGATCGCGATGTTGTTTGCTAACATTTAGCTGATTTACCAATGAATGAGCAGAGCAAATTGCGTTAATTCACTAAATTCATTACAATATAGACAAACTAGGTTTGCAATGTCCGTCAAATACCTTATGAAATCATCTGCACACATGTTATCCATTTTTTTAGCGATTGTTACCGTAGCAATATTGTTATGTTTCTACAGTTTTCAGAATATAAAGCGCCATACTGTCGGGGAAAATGTTCGATATCAGTATATAATTTGGAAATAAATGTTCATGAACACATTTTGTTGGCGTGTTGATTCGTTCGATGTTGTGGATAGGGTTCACCTGGCTGCATGATGGTATGTTGGAGCTTTTCCGTCTATGGATTAAATGAGATGTCGACTTTCACAATAATCCTCCGATAATATGTAAAGTGCGTAACCTAGAACTGGTCTTTGTATTTCCAATGATTGCTATTGTATATTTATGATGTGTTGATATAGCATGTCTGATAGCATCGAGTGCAGTCCTGAACCTCGCATGGCAACATTGACATAAACACAAAACAAGGGATCCAGGGGCCCGTTTCACTAAACTTCGTACGACTAAAATGTTCGTAAGTGCAAATTTGGGATCGTCTGTCAATTCCAATTGATTGATTTATATATATTGAGCATAGGCTGCAGCGCCTATGCTCAATAAATGTGAATCCAATAATGTTTTACAAGAACATAGTGTTAATGTGAAATGTACTGCCTATCATACGAACTTCCGAACATTTTAGTCGTACACATTTTAGTGAAACTGGTCTCTGGACCTGATCCCCGGCTTCTGAGGCTGAACCCGCGGTTCTTTAGCCTCACCTAAGCGTTCGTCGACATGAACCCGGTGATCCTGAAATTATTAATTTTGGACGCAAATCCTGTCATTGAATCAGCTTTCGACCACAAAACCATTATATTTTCGACCGTGGTCTGAGACATCTTTCAAATGTCACAAAAGTACTTTCAAATCGACGTTTTTGATTCACGCAATCGCATAAATCTATGTTCATAAAGTCGTCCGTACATTATTCAAATACACAATTCGCATATATCAAGCACTTGCCATAAATCACATTAGAACGATTCAAACAGAGAATAGTACGAAACGTACGCGACGCATGTGCATGAATGGTGTATTTATTATGTAGCTCATAACTGAAACTTCATCGGACAATTCATATTGTCGACATAAATCCGCGTTGTTTCGACTACATCCGTGTCTTTTAGACAGCGATCCGTGCCGCGTATTCGACATATGTAATTCCTGTAGTGTCCCGCATCCGGCCTGTGAATCCAGGACACAAGCATTTTACTCGTATTTATGGTTAGTAAATATACATGTGTTTGACTATTTGACTTTGATTTTAATATCATAATTATGTCTGATTACTGCCAATACCGGTAATTTATTCTATTCTTATCTTACTCACGATATTATACTCCTACTTCATTCACTTGCATAATATGGCCCCCCTTCGACCGAACAAATAATAAATAAGCGGTGACTCTGTCCCGAGTGTAGCAGGGCGGGGCTGAGCGGCCACCAATAGCCAGGTGAAATCGTCCCGTCTGAGGACGAGCTAGGTGAACACAAATGGATAACCGCTCAAAGACTGATGAATGAGTTATTATACCACATACGTCCAAATCGTGACAAATGGTATAGCTCTTGGCGATACGTGATCTCCTATAACTGAATAATAGATGCAGCTTTAGCAGAGGCGCGACTATAGTCGACGTTTTTTCCGTCGTCGGCGTCGTCGTCCGTGTCGTCGTCGTCCACGTCGTCCTCGTCGTCGTTGTCGCCCGGTTTTTTTTGTAAGGCAAATGCGTTAAAGTTATTTTTTGTTCACAACATGTTTAAATGCCTCGGCAGGCGCGATACCGCATCCGTGGCGGAATTCTTGTGTTAATCTGAACGACGTCCTAGAGCGTCTACGTCAACATGGCGGAAAACTATACTATTCATGTTTCTTAGTCCATATATGAACTGTTGGTCTCCATGTAGCCGTCGGCCCTCAAGAGGACATATTCCATACTGACTTGAACATTCATATTATTTGTAAACACTGTAAATACATTCATGTGATTGTATATATTGTTGCTTCTTTTCTTCAACATGCTTAGTGTCCCAAATCAACTCTAGACAATAGCTGTGTCATATTTGCTTGACAGTTGCGTAATATGCTATTCTGTTTAAAACTCGGTTACTTACTATGTCCAGACACAGTCATATACAAAATATATACAATACACCCACATACTCATAATGCAAGTACACACGGAACAACGGAAACCGACGTGGAACCGTCAGCGAGGTTCCACGACCATGTCTGGCTTAATACCAGCTAGTATATTGCCATAAACATACCGACTACCTTGTCACCATATAACTCTGAGACACCCACGCAAGACTAACCAAAGACGAACGACTATTTACGGGGACGCACTATGTATGAAGCAAAGTTTTAACATATAACAAGAATGAGTCGAACAATGTAGTATATATGAAATCGAGATCGGAACGCATGACATATAACGAGTGTACGACCCAATCGGAATCATGGTGACTGGTTAGCGACGTGTCATTTCTTAGTTCCTTGGTGGCGAAGAAACACTAATTAGCATCCAGGATTCGTAAACTACCGTGCCAAAGAAACCAAAGAATGAAGATTGACAAGTAAACTCTGTCTCGCTACGCTGTTTACGTCTCATAAACGATAATTATCATTCTTTCGCGACACAAATTTTACGAAATGAAATTTAACTTCCTTAATCTCCGTTCCCTCGTTTCTTATCACGCTGTTTTACACCCCTTAATACTAATTTCTTCTCCACACATTATCGTTCTTTCACCGCATTGTTTCTATGTCCCATCATGGCTTCGTCACGAGGGAACGCTACATATTCCCTCTTAGTATTCGTTTCCTCGTTTCTTCGCCACCAGGAATGCTAATTAGCGTTTCATCGTCAAATTGCCTCCACAGTGCGACCGACGCAGACAGGCGAATACTAAACCTTAATATTTGTCTCTTCGCTTATTCGCCGCGCTTAGCGTGCCGGAAGACGAGATTTGCATGCTGCTCGCACACGCGCAGATGCATACTAACGAGTCGGTCGCCCTGTGGAAGTAGAGGGACGAAGAGATGCTAATTTAGTATTCCTTCGTGGCGACGAAACAAAGCGACAAATAATAACAGGCAAACACCGAAAAGTAATAGGCGTAGAATAGCGTCACTGTGGCAATTAACGAATAAACGAAGATTAAGGACGCAAACTGTCATTTCAGAATCTTCGTTTCTTCGTCGAGAATAGGAGACGTACAACAGTTGGCAAAGAAACGAATATTTACATGGCGTAATGTCGCGCCACCGAAGTGATTGACATATATATTCACCATAACCCTATCGTATCCAGTTATACAGAACAAAGTCTGTCTTTGCCATCAACTCGGCAACTAACAATTATTGATGAAAATCAATATACATGATACATATTAACGCATGTATGTTCGAAAAAAAAATTAACAATCCACATATGGTTGGAAACCTTCCCCGATATTGTATAAATTACCTGTTGTAGAACAGCGACATTGCATATGTTTTCTAATTTGAAATTCACATTGCATTATTGTGCAATCGTCAGGCATCCCAGCGACAGGGATGAACGGATTGTCGAATCCGGAAGTGTGTTCCGACGATGAAGAACTAGACCAGATAAAGGGTGACATTGTCCGGGCAGAGGAGCACAGACAGAGACTGAGAAGGAAAGTGAAGAAGGCACATCTGCTGACACAATTGGAGAAAGTTAATAAGGAAGTGTCGCAATTAGAGGAGATGGGTAAATATACATACAATATATATCCAAGAGACGAACAGGACAGCAAAAGTAAACCGTTGGTAGCAGATCCTTAAAAACAGTGTCACAGACTATGCCTCAAATATACATAGTATATTATTTCGTTTCATGCACTGAAACTGACAAATATAAATGAACAGCAGTATTTTATTTGATGAAATTTCGAAAAACATGCGTTATAGTACTTTCTATTAGAAAACGTGATAAGCAGGGATATAATTTGTTTAGTACAATTTGGTATTATACTTGTGCATGCATCTTTAAGGAAGACTTATTAACTTTCTTTATTTTTGTTGTAAATCATACAAATATACCACATTTTGAAACAATGTACAATTATTGACGCGGGACTAAATATACTTAATGTAAATGCATTTAAATTAGCAACCATGAATGGTAAAATATATATGCAACGTTAGCTGGTTTTCAGTATTATTAACATGTGTTACCTATCGCCGATATTGTATCAAGCTATGTACAATTGCGTTAGGAAATACGATCCAAATCTACAATTAAGTATTGTTCCTTATCTGTGTTATCACATCCTATGCACAGCTGTGAGACAGTGCCTTTAAATGTGGCGCGACTTGACCCCCGACCTCTCTGTCAGTATCCTGCACAACCTGTCACAACACATAGGAGTATTCCACAATTAGTTGTATTTAACCACTCATCGTGCTGTTAGTTCCTAGTATGCATTCACATGTTGATAATATAAAAACAAGTAAATTATGCGTTCACGAACACTCTCGTGAATTTAGTTTGAATTCTTAAATGGCAATAAGAAACACATTCCTAAGACGTAGCTAACCCACGTCGTTCAGACCCTAGTACAATAAGTGCATTTAGTTGAGGTCACTGTGACTTACGTCGATTGAATGAGGTGCGCATAGATGGCATACTATCACCCGGTATACTCGCACATAACTGCATCACATTCCTTTGACGGGTCCATTCACACCACCATTTTGACTGTTTGTTGCGATTATTTACTCATTCTGGAGACAGATTCACATAAGCATTTTACTTCCTTGAAATGCTAATGTAAATATCATGTACGTTTAATATGAATACAATATGCTTATACTAAATATCGTAAAGAAAATACAATGCACACGTGCATAATGTCTGCAATGTGTCCTGTATCTTGCTGTTTCTGTTTTACATTGATATAGATACATCGATGACAGAGTATGAAAATCAGAGGATAAAGTGAAAGTGATTAAAGAAACTGAAAATACTCACACCTTCTCGATGACGGAACGCCTCACATTTGAGATAGTCACGCTATGTTATTTTGTACCTAATAACATGTGCGATTTTTCATGAAATATATTTACAGAAACTGTGATATTTTTTGTAATTTGTTATACCAGATGCAGAATAGGATTTCACATTGGCTATGAAAATTTCGTCATCTCAGGATATCATTTACGGAAAGTAAATTTTGTCAGTTAACATGTTATTACGTACACAATCACATTGCGTGTCTCACATGTATTCTACTGGTGGCAGAAACGGATATAAGCTGACGAAGTTCAATACATCTAGTATATGGACACATTTGAAGTATATATGTATATAATCTCACGCATTGGGCCTCATACCTTCAACATATATAAATGGTGCGTGCATGTAATATGGTATGTATTTTTGTATTTAGTTTTCCATGTATTCATTAACATCCATGTATATTGTTTCATTTGTGTACATGTGTGTTTGTGTTATTGATAACCACCATTGGATGTAATTACTATCATATATATATATATATTTGCATTTAATCGTTCTAGAAATCTCGAGAAATGTCCATTTCATAGACTTATATTCATGGAAATTGTGGTAAAGTCTATAATATGAAGAAAGTGAATTGATTAGTGTGTTGAATGTTTTAGATTTATTCTTATATGAGATACCCGGCGACCATGAGTGTTTTTGCATTGATTAGCATATTATGTTGTGTTATATACAAACGATATTAATATGACAATACCCACTAGTATAAATGCATAAGGGAGATTATAATTGTGTGGGTCTGTATAGGAGCCAGCGCTATTGATAATCCGATGGGTGTCACTATTCTCACGCCCGTACCAAAATCCTTTCCACAAATCAAACAGTCAGACTATGACAGAGGCCTTGCTTCGCTGCCTACGTATCCAGAAGAGAGTCAATCACTGAAATAATAAAACATATCATTGTTCTAAGATATGTTGAACAAATCGCATTATACACTACATTTATACCGCAACCATTGCTCCATCTAGCGTAGCAAAGGGGGTTGAATAAATGCTGTTTATATCTGAAGTAACCTAATATATATGAAATGCCGTTTTTGCCTTTATTTTGTAACCTTTGACCCTTATAGCGGCCTCTGATTGATCAGTGTCAACAGCAAATTTAAGATGGTGGCAGATTTTAATATCTAAATCGCTGTCGATTCAGCTGAACTTTGTCCATTTTTTTACAGCGTATGCGAAATAACCAAATACAAGGACATGTCCATTGTGATTGTAATGCTTATTATGATAACCGTTGAGTCGAAGGCCAGACAATATTGAAGCTCATTGTATATAAATCAGAAATTTAATCAGATACAATACAAAATCTACCTAGCTTGGACGTCGCCATTTTGCTTTGAATCACGTCACGCACGTTCAAACAATTAAGTTCAGTATGCAATATAAATTCAATACATGATTACTGCCGTCGAATATATCCATTACATTAATGATATTGGTTGCCGTCTGACTTCACGCAGTGTTAAGGGATTTGGGTGTAACACTCATATGATACACATGCGTATTATAGCATAGCTCACACACTGGGCTCTGTTGGTTGTCCATTGTTGAATGGCGATTTGATTGGCTACACCGTGTTGTAAGTCCCTGTCACCATTATGGCCTTTTTAAATCCCCAGTGCACGTCTAAATTATTGGAATCGACTATTCCCCGCACAGGATGATGTTTTCATATGGCCATCATTTTAACTAAACAATAGTTCAATATGGACCTATCGTGGCGGCAGTCCTTGGGAGCGCCTTCATCGCTGTCCAATCACAGCGCGTCTCACAACAGCCCCGACAGTAGCCTCCTCAACCTAGGATCAATGTAATCACATCTTATTATCTCAATCGCCTCCTCCCAATGGAATATCAGCATAGCCTGAACCGCGATAAATTTCTGGAGGTGGCTTCATTCCTTTGTCAACTCAGCGAATGATGTGTTGCCGATAATTTCTCCCCAGCCACCCTCCCCGAATGATGAGCATTGTAGACATCATTGATATTATATACATGTGGAGTTTAGGGACCAAAATATGTGTTGTCTGTAAAATAGCTTGACACATATATAGTGGACATCACACAGTATTTAATACATTACATCATGTCGTATCGCAATACGAGACCATGGAACACGTATGTTCTAGGCCTCGGAACAGAAATGGCAATGTTTTAATGCGATTACATATTCGCCTGCACGTTAGTGCATAATCCATGACCTCGTTTATCAGGCTATCACCATTCATGAGGTCTAGGTTCAACATATGTATGTATGTGTCATCTCTATATTTGATATACAGTTGAATGTATACTGGAAAATTGTTGTTGCTACAATACCAAAATATTGAATATGCATGTATCGTGGTTACTTTGAACATTGTGTTATGCCTTATCACATACTTCTACCATCAATAAGTATATAAATGTTTGTGATTCATTTTCATTATCTGTCTTTTATCATTTATTATCTATTTTGTTATAGCATGTCGATAGTAGGTCATACGTGCTATGAGGCAGACGAGGTGGTCACGTCGTGTCAGTTTGCCTATTTGTAATGCTAAGAATTAAACACATTCCGGGGTGGTGACGGTATATTTAATGATGGGTTTCAACTTTAATGGAATCCCGATATCCCTGGTGTTACCCTCATGTACATTTTTGTCAATTAATGATGTATTTGCATAATAAAGATGACTGTTTTACAACGTAACAGCAGGTTTTAACCATTGATATCTGCACTAATCATAACTATTGAAGTTTACTAGTACATGTACATTGTATTTCCTAAATTTCAAGAATATACTCGAAGCCCATTTGTGTCTGTAACTGGAGAAATGGGGCTTATGGAATTCGTGACCAATGTAGATCCTGATCAGACTGTGTTGATGCATAGGTTGATCTGGATCTACACTGGTCGCATTACCCGTAAGATTTATCCAGTCACAGGTGCACTATTATTACGACTCACATGTGTCTCATGGATGCCTAATATCACACACACAGGTTACGAGAGAAAATCTATGTCGTCTATCATTGCTTAAATACTAAATAATGTCATGGGATTTATTTGTGACCTGTGATCACACGCTATTGATCTTGAAAAAGTAATTAGCTTAGAAACACTAAACTATTCACTGTTACCGTAATAACCCTAACTATTCGGACAAAATTTATTCTAGGAAACATATAAATATCAGATTTCCAATATGAAAGAGTATCACATGTTTATTGTTAGTATGGGTGTACTGGTTTATATACACTTCAGGTGGTTTGCTAGTCGAGAGCCTACGAATGTTAAATTAACACTGGGTGTGAGCCTCAGGTTCAGTTTTGGCTGTCTTGCTAATAGAAAGTGGTCATGCCCATCACAAAAGTAGTATGATTATTACTAGTCCTATTTAATTTAGGGAGTTGGGCGAAGTGATTCTGATGTGGTGATGATCTGGCACCAGATCAGGATATTTTAATAATTTAGGTCTATAGGTATATATTTATTCCTGTAAATATTGAGTTATGCTTTTGGCATTTCCCTCCGATCAGTACAGGTGAAATAAGGCATTCAAGCCTGTTACCCAGGCCTAAGATGAAAGGCTGTTCAAACACGATCAAATAAATAAATGATCGCAACAAATATTTAGGTTTATTACGTTATTCATTTTGTAAGAATTGTTGTTCAATATTTCAATCCTGAGTGTGGTGAATGGAGGTAAGGTGTGATATACTCGGTGCTGAGTGTGGTGAATGGAGGCCAAGGTGTGATTGACTCGGTGCTGAATGTGGTTAATAGAGGAAAGGTGTGATATATTCGGTGCTGAATGTGGTGAATGGAGGCAAGGTGTGATATATTCGGTGCTGAGTGTGGTGAATGGCGGCAAGGTGTGATATACTCGGTGCTGAGTGTGGTGAATAGAGGCCAAGCTGTGATAGACACGCAGGTGAATGTGGAGAATGGATGCCAAGGTGTGAAATACTCGGTGCTGAGTGTGGTGAATGGAGGCCAAGGTGTGATAGACACGGTGATGAGTGTGATAAATGGAGGCCAAGGTGTGATAGACCCGGTGATGAGTGTGGTGAATGGAGGCCAAGGTGCGATACACTCGGTGCTGATTTTGGTGAATGGAGGCCAATGTGTGATATACCCGGTGCTGAGTGTGGTGAATAGAGGCCAAGCTATGATAGACACGGTGATGAGTGTGGTGAATGGATGCCAAGGTGTGAAAGGCTCGGTGCTGAGTGTGGTGAATGGAGGCCAAGGTGTGATAGTCTCGGTGTTGAGTGTGGTGAATGGTATCGAAGGTGTGATACACTCGGTGATAAGTGTGGTGAATGGAGGCCAAGGTGTGATAGACTCGGTGCTGAGTGTGGTGAATGGAGGCCAAAGGTGTTATATCCCGGTGCTGATGTGGTGAATGGAGGCCCAAGTGTGATAGACCGGTGGAAAGTGTGGTGGAAAGGAGGCCAAGGTGTGGATAAGGACAACCCGGTGCTGAGGTGTATAAAGGAGGCCAAGACGTGATATCAATACCGAGCTATGTGGTAAATGGAGGCAAGAGTGATATACGGTGGCTGGTGTGGGTGAATGGAGGCAAAGGTGTGATAAAGGGCTGAGTGTGGTTAATTTAGAGGCCAAGGTAGTGATAGGAGGAAGATGGTGATATAACTCGTGCTGAGTGTGAGTAATGGAGGCCATATGTGTTGGATCGAGTGATAAGGACTCGGTGCTGGAGTGTAGTAAATGAGGCGATGTGATTATTACTCGGTTGGGGTGTGGTTTTAATGGAGGCCAATGTGTGATAGGTCGGGTGGTGGTGGTGGTGAATGGAGACCAAGATGTGTTAATGGAGGCCAATGTGTGATGGACTCGGTGCTGAGTGTGGTGAATGGAGGCAAGGTGTGATATACTCGGTGCTGAGTGTGGTGAATAGATGCCTAGGTGTGATAGACTCGGTTCTGAGTGTTGTGAATGGAGGTCAATGTGTGATAGACTCGGTGCTGAGTGTGTTGATTGGAGGCCAAGGTGTGATGTACCCGGTGCTGAGTTTGGTGAATTGAGGCAAGGTGTGATATACTCGGAGCTGAGTGTGGTGAATGGCGACAAGGTGTGATTGACTGGGTGCTGAGTGTGGTGAATGGATGCAAGGTGTGATAGACCCAGTGCTCAGTGTGGTAAATGGAGACCAATGTGTGATGGACTCGGTGTTGAGTGTGGTGAATGGAGGAAAGGTGTGATATATTCGGTGCTGAGTGTGGTGAATAGAGGCCAATGTGAGACAGACTAGTTGATCAGTGTGGTGAATGGAGGAAAGGTGTGATAGACCCGGTGCTGAGTGTGGTGAATGGGGGCAAGTTGTCATAGACTCGGTGCTGAGTGTGGTGAATTAAGGCAAGGTGGGATAGACTCGGTGCTGAGTGTGTGGAATAGAGGCAAGGTGTGATATACTCGGTGTTGAGTGTGGTGAATGGAGGCCAATGTGTGAAAGACCCGGTGCTGATTGTGGTGATTGGAGGCAAGGTGTGATATACACGGTGCTGAATGTGGTGAATGGAGGCCAAGTTGTGATGGACTCGGTGCTGAGTGTGGTGAATGGAGGCAAGGTGTGATATACTCGGTGCTGCGTGTGGTGTATGGCGCCCAATGTGTGATAGACACGGTGCTGAGTGTGGTGAATGGAGGCCAAGCTGTGATAGACTCGGTGCTGAGTGTAGCAAATGGAGGAAAGGCGTGATATACTCGGTGCTGAGTGTGGTTAATGGAGGCCAATGTGTGATAGACTCTGTGCTGAGTGTGGTGAATGGAGGCCAAGGTGTCATATACCCGGTGCTGAGTGTGGTGAATGGAGGCCAATGTGTGATGAACTCGGTGCTGACTGTTGTGAATGGAGGCCAAGGTGTTATGGCCTCGGTGCTGAGTGTGGTGAATAGACGCCAATGTGTGATATACCATGTGCTGTGTGTGGTGAATGGAGGAAATGTGTGATATACTCAGTGCTGAGTGTGGTGAATGGAGGCTAACATGTGATGGACTCGGTGCTGAGTGTGGTGAATGGAGGCCAATGTGTGATGGTCTCGGTGCTGAGTGTGGTGAATGGATGAAAGGTGTGATATACCCTTTGCTGCGTGTGCTGAATGGAGGCCAAGGTGTGATATACCCGGTGTTGAGTCTGGTGAATGGAGGAAAGGTGTGATATACTTGGTGTTGAGTGTAGAGAATTGAGGCCAAGGTGTGATGGACTCGGTGATGAGTGTGGTGAATAGAGGCCAATGTGTGATCGACCCGGTGCTGAGAGTGGTGAATGTTGGCAAGGTGTGATATATTCGGTGCTGAGTCTGGTGAATGGAGGCAAGGTGTGATAGACTCGGTGCTGAGTGTGGTTAATAGAGGCAATGTGTAATCGACCCGGTGCTGAGAGTGGTGAATGGAGGCCAATGTGTGATAGACCCGGTGCTGAGTGTGGTGGATGGACGCCAGGTCTGATATACTCGGTGTTGAGCGTGGTGAATGGATGCCAATGTGTGATATACTCGGTGCTGAGTGTGGTGAATGGAGGTCAATGTGTGATGGACTCGGTGCTGAGTGTGGTGAATGGAGGAAATGTGTGTTATACTCGGTGCTGAGTGTGGTTAATGGAGGCAAATGTGTGATGGACTCGGTGCTTAGTGTGGTGAATAGAGGCCAATGTGTGATTGACCCGGTGCTGAGAGTGGTGAATGGAGGACAGGTGTGATTTACTCGATGCTGAGTGTGGTGAATGGAAGCCAATGTATGGTTGACTCGGTGCTTAGTGTGGTGAATGGAGGCAAATGTTTGATAGACCCGGTGCTGAGTGTGGTGAATAGAGGCCAAGGTGTGATAAACACGGTGCTGAGAGTGGTGAATGGAGGCAAGGTGTGATATACTCGGTGCTGAGTGTGGTGAATGGAGGCTTAGGTGTGATAGACTCGGTGCTGAGTGTGGTGAATAGAGGCAAGGCGTGATATACTCGGTGTTGAGTGTGGTGAATGGAAGCCAATGTGTGGTAGACTCGGTGCTTAGTGTGTTGAATGGAGTCCAATGTGTGATAGACCCGGTGCTGAGTGTGGTGAATAGAGGTCAAGGTGCGATAGACTCGGTGCTGACTGTGGTGAATGGATGCAAGGTTTGATATACTCGGTGCTGAGTGTGGTTAATGGAGGCCAATGTGTGATGGACTCGGTGCTGAGTGTGGTGAATGGAGGGAAGGTGTGATATACTCGGTGCTGAGTGTGGTGAATGGAGGCCAATGTGTGATGAACTCGGTGCTGAGTGTGATGAATAGAGGCCAATGTGTGATCGACCCGGTGCTGAGAGTGGTCAATGGAGGCCAGGTGTGAAATATTCGGTGATGAGTGTGGTGAATGGAGGCAATGTGTGATATACTCGGTGCTGCGTGTGGTGTATGACGCTCAATGTGTGATAGACACGGTGCTGAGTGTGGTGAATGGAGGCCAAGCTGTGATAGACTCGGTGCTGAGTGTAGTAAATGGAGGAAAGGCGTGATATACTCGGTGCTGAGTGTGGTGAATGGAGGCCAATGTGTGATAGACTCTGTGCTGAGTGTGGTGAATGGATGCCAAGGTGTCATATACCCGGTGCTGAGTGTGTTGAATGGAGGCCAATGTGTGATTAACTCGGTGCTGACTGTTGTGAATGGAGGCCAAGGTGTGATGGCCTCGGTGCTGAGTGTGGTGAATGGACGCCAATGTGTGATATACCATGTGCTGAGTGTGGTGAATGGAGGAAATGTGTGATACACTACGTGCTGAGTGTGGTGAATGGAGGCTAACATGTGATGGACTCGGTGCTGAGTGTGGTGAAAGGAGGCCAATATGTGATGGTCTCGGTGCTGAGTGTGGTGAATGGATGAAAGTTGTGATGTACCCTTTGCTGCGTGTGGTGAATGGAGGCCAAGGTGTGATATACCCGGTGTTGAGTCTGGTGAATGGAGGAAAGGTGTGATATACATGGTGTTGAGTGTAGTGAATTGAGGCCAAGGTGTGATGGACTCGTTGATGAGTGTGGTGAATGGAGGCCAATGTGTGATCGACCCGGTGCTGAGAGTGGTGAATGTTGGCAAGGTGTGATGTATTCGGTGCTGAGTGTGGTGAATGGAGGCAAGGTGTGATAGACTCGATGCTGAGTGTGTTTAAAATAGAGTGCAATGTGGTAATCGACCCCGTGCTGAGAGTGGTGAATGGAGGTGCCAATGTGTGATAGACCAGTGCTAGAGTGTGTGGATGGACGCAAGGTCTGATATACTTGGTGTTTGACCGTGTGAATGGATGCCCAATGTGGAATATAACAATGGTTGAATGTACAACTCGGTGCTGATGGTGGAATGAGGCCAATGTGAAGATGGACTCGGTGCAAAAGAGTGTGGTGAATGGAGGCAAAGTGTTTTATACTCGGTGCTGATGGTGGAATGGAGGCAAATGGTGTGAAGGACCGGTCTTAGTGGTGGTGAATAGGGCCATGTTGATTGACCCGGTGCTGAGAGTGGGTGAAATGGAGGAAAGGTGTGATTTACTCGGTACTGAGTGTGATGAATGGAAGCCAATGTATGGTTGACTCGGTGCTTAGTGTGGTGAATGGAGGCATATGTGTGATAGACCCGGTGCTGAGTGTGGTGAATAGAGGTCAATGTGCTGAGAGTGGTGAATGGAGGCAAGGTGTGATATACTCGGTGCTGAGTGTGGTGAATGGAGGCCAAGGTGTGATAGACTCGGTGCTGAGTGTGGTGAATAGAGGCAAGGTGTGATATACTCGGTGTTGAGTGTGGTGAATGGAAGCCAATGTGTGGTAAACTCGGTGCTTAGTGTGTTGAATGGAGTCCAATGTGTGATAGACCCGGTGCTGAGTGTGGTGAATAGAGGTCAAGGCGTAATAGACTCGGTGCTGAGTGTGGTGAATGGATGCAAGGTGTGATATACTCGGTGCTGAGTGTGTTGAATGGAGGCCAATGTGTGATGGACGCGGTGCTGAGTGTGATGAATGGAGGCCAATGTGTGATAGACCCGGTGCTGAGTGTGGTGAATGGAGGCCAATGTGTGATAGACACTGTGATGAATGTGGTGAATGGAGGTAAGGTGTGATATACTCGTTGCTGAGTGTGGTGAATGGCGGCAATGTGTGATAGACTGGGTGCTGATTGTGGTTAATGGAGGCAAGGTGTGATAGACTCGGTGCTGAGTGTGGTGAATGGAGGCCAATGTGTGATTGATTTTCAAACACTTTCTATTGTCGGCCATTTTTCATTTTCACATTCCGTATCCTTGTCTACGCAATAACTCAAGTTGTACTCGATTAATCATAACCAAATGTGGTTTATTATCCGAGCTATTAGCTCGGATTTAGTAACTATATTGAAATTCTCAGTCATTGCAGATATTCTAATGAATTAAGTTGCGGTCGCAGTGTCACTGTTTGCGGGTTTAACTTTAGAAAAACACACGGTACTACACCATAAAAAAGTAGTTCAACAACAGTAAAACAGCGAGCTTTCATACCGTTTCAGCGTAATACATGTGTATTTGCTTTGGGTGTGTACTATATGTGTGTTATTACAAAAGTTGTTGTATACTTTATAAACTATTAACTGATATGTATTAATATGAGGTCTTTGTTATGTATGTTGATATTTTGCGCAATGATATAGTAGGGGGCGGGATTTCCCTGTGACGTTTTTCTTGAATGACCAATCAGATTAAAGCTTACATTCTGAACTTTACATTTTACATAGGTCAATGGCTCGATAAAATCCGACATTGGACAGCGAAATGATGATGATTTAAAGCAGAAACATTGTTTTTGATAGCTACATACTGTTTTAATCATCTTGAGCCATTGATATTATTAATCAGTGTCCATTTTACTTAAAACATCAACTAATCTATAATGAATTTAGTAAAACAGTTCGCACGGAAATCCAAACTTTCCAAAGAGGTGCTAGCAATTTTTTGATAATTACACGTCGTGTGTGTTAGCGCATACGCTGGCGACAGTCTTGCGACTTGACGTTACACAGCATATACAGTACGATACACTTCACAAAGCGAATGCGAGAAACTGAGTTCGGATCGGAGACGCTGGCTAGAATTGGACAAGAATTTGGGCACAAGAATATCCAAAATGTTCGGGTGTATTCGGCGCATTTTGTCAATGGTAAGTCCTTGATATTATAAATAATCCGATAGTTCTACTTGTCAGCTGGTGAAACAATGTAAGCTGGTGTAATCATTATATTGTGTGTGAACCCCACCCAGAGCTCCAGATAAGCTGCGTATTTGCTTAAATACCCAATTAAAATTGCCAAAAACCCAATTGAAATCAGAAGTAGTGAGTATCAAAAAGCAATGAGAACAATTGTGGTACCTTTATCATGCTGCAGAAAACAATAAACAGACCACGATATAGCAAACAGACCACGATATAGCATATTGTTCTTATTTTTCCATGAAAACACATCCAAGGAGACAATTCTATTGAAATGCCAAGATATGTTTTCATTTCGAAACAAACTTTTCAATACTCTCAAGATTATTTTGTAATAATGCAGTAATTTAACACATATATTTTTTTGTCAGAATATAGCCAGATCAGTTGAATACTTGTACAACTGAATTGTAATTGTATAATGCATGTATGCAAATAAGTATGTATCCAGTTAGTTTTATAAATTATTGACACAAATTTAGAAGTTATTTGTAACATCCTTCCCTGTAAAGTTCGCCCCCTATATGGCACTCAACAAGCATTTCTTTATGATTTTTTGTAATTTCTTTTTTTTTTCCTTGTTACACATAATATACACTTATACATACATGCATTATACAATTACAATTCAGTTGTACAAGTATTCAACTGATCTGGCTATATTCTGACAAAAACATATATGTGTTAAATTATTGTCAGAGTACCGCCTTATCGGCACGATAAATGACATGCATGAGTGTACCAGTATCTATGAGGGCAACAATGAGTTTATTATAGTATAGTATTGGCACGACAAATGAGAAATTACCAGTTTCGTTTTTCAAGCTATATTTTTTTTTCATGCTAACCAGTCGCAACACCATATACAAGACAGCTAAATAAACAGCCCCATCCCGCTTTACTCAGCAACTGTTTGTTTAATGTCTGATCCCGGTCCGCAGTGTCCACCATTTGTAATAGCAATGAGTATTAGTATTGTTTGCAATATACGTTTATAATATGAGATGTGCCGACATAATTTCAATATTTATTGAAACGGTCTTTGTTTATCGTTATACATATACCATATTCATGTTCCACAGGTCTGTCCTGTCGGCGAATTTAACGACGCACGGACGTAAGATTGACATTATCCGTGAATCCGTATACATTTTTAAAAACCAACATCAGCATTGCGGACAGTGTAGACCACAATTGGTATGTACTTTTGCGAAGACTGATCGTGGTCAGTTCTCCAGTTTATATCCGGCGCGTCGTTGGGATCGCCAACAGTACATGTCTGCGGTATAATATTGGTGATAGCTAAAGTGGAAAAAATTAAAATGACTTCTATTCCCACTTAGTAAAGCTTGGTATACTCTACAGGTCTACACAGATCACTATCCAGTCGATCAATATACTGCCATTATGTGTCTCTACTGTTTAAAACACACTTAATCTAAAACACCGTACAGATGTTTCCTCTTACCTAGATCCACACTGTTCACTATTTAGACAATAAGTCTTATCTCATTTTGTCTACACTGTTTACTGCCTAAACAATCCAGACATGTGCTTTACAACAGTTGACACAATTGGAGCCAGTAGTCGGGTTGCTCATTTACCCAGCAAGATCAGAATCATGTTGATGGTGGTAGCTATCCATATCAACTACATTTTAATGGTGAGCGGCGTAGCCCCTGATCGCACTGCACCGATGTGCAATCTGATCTGGTACTATGCTGGTCACAAACATCGTAACATGCCACTTCTAAGCTGTCGGGCCTAACATATAGAGAACAACGCTTGTTTAGTTTGAACCCGTCTGCTGTGTTACCAAGTCTATATTGTTAAACACTTTATATGTCAACCATAAGTTGTTCAATAGTTACCAGGCGTACGTACTATCTTCATAATCTACATATTTAAGAAACAGTTTTTCCTTCTGAACATCCCAGCTATTTTAGTTGAGTTAACACTATAATTGGTGCAACGATATATGCCTATTAACCCTTTCTCCCCTAAATATCGACCATGCAATTTTTATGCCAATTAATGAGAAATTGCTGATATTTTTTAGAATTGAACAATATTGACAACTACTGCAAATCCTGATGAGACGGCTCGTTACGGGCCGGTTCATCTGGATCTACAGTGTTTACAAATATAGACTCTATATGGTATGTCCGGTCGAAAGGGTTAAGTGTATGCGCTGTTTACGATCTACTTTATATTTTACATCAACTGTGTCTATTATGAATACGTTCGGTTCCATTGCCCATTCATGTTATATATTGTTTAATATTCAAGCAATTTGCACATTTACAACAGCTTTGGTTTTAGCATCATGTCCTATCAATATCAAAACACTGTGTAAAATTTGCAGGAATTTGCAAATTTTATCGGCACATGAATCACATACGTGCAAGTATGTTTTAATTTCTCTTGTTTACCTCTGTATTCCTGACATCACTCAATTAGGTAAAATTGAAACAACATAAACGAGAGGGTATTTATAACGATCCTTGTATTCTATGTCTATAGTATTTCTTATTTCACTTCCTTCTGTCTTCTCTTCTATGATATGCATTTCCTTCTATTGTATGATATGTACTTCTTCCTATCGAGCAACACACTTCTTCTTGACCAGTACATCAGACAATTATACCAGTACACATGATGGACATTAATATATGCACCTTGAACGTCAGAGGAATAGGAGCAAAGCTTTGTTACTTACAGGAAATGCATTCCACTATAACTATTGTGAAAGAATGGGAAGCTGATTGGGGGGCTGACTCATTTGTTAGCGGAAACAGTAGCAACAGTGCAGGAATATGTATACTGTACTTTTCAACACAAAATTATCATATACAATCAAGAATTATACAGAACTCATTACCGGTAGAATTCAAGCACTACACATATAAATAAATAATAGAGATATAATCTTACTGAATGTATATGGGCCAAATGTAGAAGACAAATTTAACAAATTGATGATTTTAGCTCTAACAACGAAAATTCGCGTGTTATTATAGGCGGCGACTTCAATACAGTATTAAATGTTGAACTACATAACAGGTGTGGCTGCAGGGAACACATAATAGATCAGATTATTAATATCATAGAAAAATATAATTTAGCTGATATATGGAGAATAAAACACGGAACACAGCAAATATTCACATGCCATTCTAATTCAAAACCGCCAATCTTCTGTAGACTGGAATATTTTTTGGTATCGGATAATATTTAAAATACTATTTCCAAATGTGAGATAAAAAGCAGCATAAAAACAGACCATTCATTGGTTCAATTAAAGATAAACATTAACAAACAGAAGAGAGGACCAGGATCCTTTAAGTTAAATAACTCTGTACTCTTTGAAAATGATTACAAAACAGTCATTAAGGATAACATTTCTGAAATTGCAACCATCAATAATGAAGCGAGTCCTGATACATTATGAGAATTAGTTAAAGGAACCATTAGAAATGAAACGATAAAATATACTGCTAAACGTAACGAAAAAAGATAAGACAGATGAGATGAAACTATAGGAAAATATAGATAAGTTAATGAAGCTAAATGTACAAACACCAGAAGTGATTAATGAGATAAATAACAATAAAACTAGTTTAGAAGAAATTTACAGAAGAAGGGCAGAAAGTATAATGTTTAGATCAAAAGTAAACTGGGTAGAAGGGGGAGAAAAATAAGATTCTTTGCGGATCTAGAGAAAAGAAAATTCGAAAGGAAAATTGTGTCTCAATTAAACTTTTACCCTGCTGTCGGCCATTTTTGCTATGAACTCTGGGAGCTAACCTTAGCAACACAGCGAAAAGAAGTTCAGCAAGCGCTAAAGATAAAACTAATGTACAATGGCAGACTTATGGTACATATTGCATACAATATTGTTTAACACTGCTTATGTAACGTATCAGAGTGAGAATATGCCATTGTTTTGCCAATGTCAGTGCTCCTTGACGTTGTTAAGGTAGCAAGCGCAAATTCATCATCAGTAATAATCTGACGTAACTTCCGGCACGCGCGTGACCAATTCTTGGGTCCAGGCCCAATTCTCGGGCTCACATCCCATGTTCTGGTTGTCCCCGTTTTCGGGCTCAGGCCCCATTTATGGGATTATGCAGATTTTCGGACATTGACCCCTAGAATGGCGACTAATATCCCCCAAAACGCGACGTAAGCCCCATTTTCGGGTTCAGACCCAGTTATCGGGCTTGCCCATCCCATTTTAGTATAAAAGGACTGGATTTTTCACCATTCCTCACTCTGGCAAAGTTAAATCTCAAGACAACGTCTCCACGCTAATTTCCGTGAAAAATGCACAAAAACATAGCAGTAAGCTGAAATTCTAGTTCTCATAGCAAGAACCGTTTAATATTTAGACTAATGGTGATGTCTAGCCAGAGTCACTTTTGGACATTACTCTATATTTAAATAGATATAACGTTTTATGCAATAATTGCACTATTGCGAGTCACAGGGACCTCCTGTCATACACACTGATGAATAACTTTGTTCATGCACATCTGTCTTCACGGCAATACTTCGACTGGTATTAGATGACCAACTGATGTATATATATTACGCTAGACATTTAGGACTTGCATAAATTAATCGCATTTATTTACCGTTCATTGCGGGTTTTAAGAAACAGTCGTATGCACAACCGCGGACATTATAGTTAGTCTACAGTGTATTTCCAAAAGTACGTTATTTGTGCCACTCACTTGAACCGTCTCGTGGACATTTGTTGTTTTAGTAATTAAAAGCTAAATAAATAGTTTAAAATTTATCCGATCTGTTATAAATACGTTCCCTGGACTGTCAGCCTGCATCAGTACCCGTATTCCCGTCCCTACAGATGAGCAGCCGATAAACAAGATCTTGGAAATACAGGCTACAGGCTACACGGAGACTGATTGATAACTATTCGAGGCAAACGCTACCACATTTGTCAGTCAAGCAGTCACCCCTAGCCCGTAACGCGTGTTTGATGATACTGGGGTATACAGTGGTACACGCATAGCAAGGGTTTAGTGCAACGGCCAATGGTACAGCAAACAGTTGGTTTGGTACAGCGACTTTTAACAACCCATACAGCATAAGCAGGGTCCGAACGGGGTCATATCTACGCACCACTACCGGCGCGTAACAATATTATCAAATTGAGTAGCATTGTGGAAGCTGTCGCGAGCTCTGCTGGACAACATCTTTTTACACATGGCATGTAATTACAATCACGTCATAGCAACATTGTACTTCAAAGTAATATCAGTAGCGCTTAAACATGACATATATAGTAAAATACTACTCATAACTGCATTTGACAGCAACCGCTCTCAGCACTAGTTGGCGTCAATAGAAGTACATGTCCTGATACTGTATTTCAACGTAATATCAGTAGCGCTTAAACACGACATATATAGAAAAATAATGCTCATAACTGCATTTGACAGCATCCGCCCTCAGCACGAGTTGGCGCCAACAGAAGTAAATGTCCTGATAGTAAGTAAATGATAGCCAATTCGAACATGAGGTGAACATCACCGCTCGGTATATAGAATACACTGCAATGATCGTCATAGGTAGAAATTGTCGTCGACTATAGGTCTGGCGGTGACTAACTATAAGTTAGTACAATGTATTATCCTTTAAAAATGGAGTGGTCTGTTGAAATACTTCCAGGACATGTTGTAGAATTGTATATTAAATGTTTCAATATTAGTTGAATTTAGTATGAAGGAAATATGATTGAAAACAATATTGTGTAGCTGGTGGTGTAAAATGGCAAATATTATCGTACACGTTACATTTGAAAGTACATATTGTAATGCTAATCTGGTTAACTAAGTGTTTAGCGGTATGAAACTAGCCAATTATTGCAACGCTTGCCAGTTACAATGTTTCATCTGTGTAACTGGTGTAAAGTTTGTGTATCTACGCGTGACTAATAGACAGGGACATTGTCCATTGTCGCATAATATATCGTCGTATGTGATGAAACAGATACGGCTCTATTGTAATTGTATGCATCTGTTATGTGTTAAATACTAGTCGCAATGATTTTCAAATGTTTTGGATTTGTATAAGTATGTATGCTCGGTGAGCACGTAGAAACTATTGTCTGATAGAATATAACACAAACTGTTCTGAATAAATGGACCTGTCCATGACATTTCCAACATTGGCATGGTAAATGCTATGCCGTGTAGTAAGCGCACGATAGAGTTATATGGCGTGGATGCAACGCATCCGACGCACATTTAGGCGTATGTCAGCCACGTACAAATATCAAGCACTGCCGTTTTTTACAAGATACGTGTTCAGAATCGCGAGATTTGTTCGACTTGAGTAGTATATAGGGAGTCAAAATGATACCACCTACGGTGGTATCATTTCCACCCCTATATACTACCCCCACCACCCCCGAAAAACTCCAAAATTGGTTAACGAGGAAATTGTCACCCGACAGCAAATCGTGACAATTGGTGTCATAAATACATAAGTTGAAAAGAGGTCCAATTGAACAGATAAATCTCATAGGTTATATACAGAAAATATGATAACGCCAGAAATAGAAAAGTTTTAAAATCCGTGGCAAATCTGTAATGGTTTCGGCTACCCAACGAAATAGCCACCCGATAATGCGCCGGAAAAAATATCCACCGAATTAATTATTTTCAGAAAAAAAAAAAAAAAATGTATGTTCAATTGGATTTTGTAGAATTATATACGTCCGCGCGTGATAGTTTATATTCCAACACCCCATTTTCTTCCTCCAATATAGCTAATTTATTTCGCAGATCAGCAACTAATTCTACCAGCTTTAGTCTACCGAAATTGTGGGGGTAGTTGAAACCCTTGCAAATCGGGGATGGATTTTATGTTCCGTATGGAGGGGCCGTCGGAACAGCTGGACTGTATGGTGGAGGAATATCCTGCTGTTGCCTCAAACACGCGAATAAGCATATCACGTCCCGAGACGGGCGAGGAGATTTTTTTCTCTCGTCGGCCCTCCCCTCTATAACGAGTTTTTTTACGTCTTCTCCGAGAGAATTTGTGGTCGAGCCTTGGACCGGATCGTACCCTTTAACTCCTGGTATCTGGCCATCTCTTAGACGACCATTTTGAACTCGCTATCTGATATATCGTTGTCGGCTATCGCTTTCGACACGATAACGTCGTTACTGTTTTTCTTAGATCTCGCGAGAACCGCTATTCGATCGTGCTTTCGACTCTTGGCCTCTAGTTTTCGACCCACGAGTCTGACCGTCATACAAAGCAGTCCCGCCCCCGCCGCTGTCGCACTCAAGGCCACCGCGACCGGAGCGGCGACGATTGTTGACAATAAAGACACACTCCCCACCCCGCTTACAACGGAAGCTGAGGCTAACGCGGTGCTCACCCCCTCAACTATATTGACTGCTCGTCTATATTTCTTCGCATAACCCGTCCGCATCTCTCCCTCGTGTTGTAGAATATGTTGTATCTCGACGATCCTGGTCATCCTAAAGGATGCCGGGTCGGCCGTCCCCGAAGGTAAGTGTGGATATAGTTTCTCATCATTCATCATAAATCAAGTTGTATTAACAGTGTAACAATAGTGGAGGAAGCTGCTTTGTCAGCAATTTTTGTAACAAAGTTAATAACACTACCTAAAAACGCCGAAACTTTAATTGTAGTGTCATCATCGAATATAGTAAACCCTGACCTCTGCCCCGCGTGCTTGGTGATGCCAATATTCTGTTCTACACCATTCAGGACGACATTCACTCGGACTTCAGCAGTGGCGTGTCCGCGAAAGTCGACCGAGCAGACCGCCATTCGAAAAATCGTCCCAGACACTGCTATGGTGTATCCCCCGTATCTGTTGCTCGCGTTGACACCGAATGAATATTCGTAGGCCCCCTCGTTTAGTGAACCCCGCTCCTCGGCACAAACTGTTATGACGGGTTTTCGAGCTTGCAATTTTCCCATTTGTGCAACCGCCATAGTTAAAACTGTGTGGGACTGTGATACGCCCCTCTCCAGCCTTCTCATTGCGGCTTCATCGTATGCTGCGGCCGCGACGGGAACGTCCCGTTCTAAGTTGGAACTACCTGGACCGTATATGCTCATGATTAATATGTATATATATTATGTTTAATCGGTTATTTCGAGAACGCTCGAAATCGGGTAATAGTTATTCAAATCTCGCGCTTTATCATCTAGAATAGAAATCTTCAACTCGTGGATGTGTCCCGATTCCAAAACTTTCATCTCGGGGGTTGGGAAGTCTAAGGTCAGGGTCTCGCCATAGAAACAGTCGCTGGCGTGCACAGTTTTTAGTAATGTACTGGGAGCTCCGTCTAACGTGCTGTACGATGTGTTCAATTGATCCAGGTGCACCCTGAGAGTTTTCGTGAAGACGAAGTCCACCGGGTCGTCGCCGGCGTGCTCACCCGGCCCAAACCAACCCCTATTGTCGGATTATGTTTTTGTAAAACCGAGCCGCACAGCCAAATCCGGGGTGATCGTTACCTGGTTGGTGGGTTCGACGGTAAAGGTTGCGAGTCCGGTAGCCTTCGAGATTGTGAGGCTGGCTCTACCAGCAAGCTCCGACGCAACAAAAGCTTGGAGGGCTCTACCAGCAAGCTCCGACGCAACAAAAGCTTGGAGGGATCTCGAACTCAAAGGCCGGGGGGCAGCTTTACACCTACTTGGCGGGGGGCCTTCGCGTAGCCGAACCCTTCGCTCTCCCCCACGTTTTTCCACCCAACCGTGAAGGTGATTGATCTGAGGCCTACCCGGCGTTTTCCGCAGCAGTTGTCGATTGACTTTTGAAGTTCACAACTCCCATTTTGAACATTAGTGATAGTAGCAAACATAATAATATCTTTCAATGGATACCCAAGCATTTAGCTTTAACTCTAATGCAAAGTACGCGGTCGGAGGTAAATACACACAACAAGACGTGGTTAACCACCTTGTACACCCAACTGTAACAGTTAGACCGAAAAGTGGCTTTACCACCAATTTTCCCGACATCTTTGGACAATATAGGCTGCACAAGATTACTACGATGGAGGCCGTGAACGGGTGGAAAGCAACACCGATGCAGTTTTGGCAGAATCAGCTCAACTTCGCCGTATGGTGTGCAACGGCCAGATGTGGAGTTTCGCATCAAGACCATCTGACATCCAAGAATGTCATGCTCCGAAGTGTTTACAACTTTCAGGCGTATTACACCATTAGGAGGATTATCAAAGAACTAGGTATTCCACTACCTCAAGATGACGCATGGAATCCCATTTCCAACACATACGATCGTAGGGCGTTCGAAAGACTGTGTAACGAATTTAACGTTTCAAAAGATGCGGACTGGAGACAGAAAGTATTTGCTAACAACACTGGCCTCGGGGACGTTCTCATTCGGGGCCAGTCCGGGAATTGGACGCAGACTGATTTTAGACACGATCACTCTGGTGACCACATCGTCAGTCGGAACGCCGGGAATTTTGATCCCGCGACGATGACCTTCGGGCCGGAAGTATCTGGAGGTCGGCACTGCGGTGTCTCATCCTGCAATTGGTTACAAAAACAATTATTGGCACTTGTAGAGGACGCCATCTCAGCTAAGGTGGACCTGGAGAAGGCGATCAAGCAGTATCAAGACGTTTTGCAGAATGCCAGCACCCCAGTAGACTATGTATTTGGAATAGGTCTTTATATGGCACCGAGCAATATGATACTACGAGACGACCAGGGTGACGGTTACAATAATCAGATCGTAATCGCCACCGTCAATCAAAAAATCGGCCACAACGGGAACGTGAACGTGGATATCATCAAGCGCACCCCCAACAGTGGAACCGATTTCATAAAACCGCAAGCACCCACCCCACCAACCCCAATTCACGAATTGGGCCGCCCCATCAAGTTCATTTGAACCCAGTGTTCCACCGAGTTCCGCTCCTGTTTCACCCTCTGCAATAGGACCAGCAAGTTCCCCCAATTCTTCCAATCGCGATTGGATTGGAACAGGGGAAAATAGTGTCACAACCCACGAGGAGGAGAAATTAGGGCTCGTCGTAGCCCTCGTGGCGGTCGGACTATTTGTGCTTTGGATTTAGGAACTCTCGGGAGGCTAAAAGTAGGAGACCGGCGATAGCCACGATTAAAGCCCAAGCATTCTCGGCGAGCCATCCGGCTGTTTTTGCTAATATAGATAGCAAGAAGGAGACGATACCCCCGATCAACCCAGGCAGCGCGGCAGCCACCTTTCCGGCTAATTTAGCCAGGAGATTGGCGAGGGCTTTTAGTTGTTTTTTTTAGCCATTCTTTGGCTCCACCGGATGGAGCTGGTGCTGGCGCTGGTGCTGGCCCGGGTGCTGGTGCCGAACCACCCGTGATAGATAGAACTAGAGACGATATAGATAGAATTAGGGTCGATATAATCATGGTGAAAGCTGTGAGGATGGTTACTATTGTGAAGCCCTTCTCTCTGAACAGAGTGCGAAGACGCTCACCGAGTGTCGTGTCCTCGTGCAGGACCCTCGAGATTGTTTCGTGGCTCCGACTTAATTGTCCAGAGAGTGTCTCACGGTTAGTCGATGCAACCTCCAAGCGAGCTTCTCTTTCATCCCGCAACGACCGCAGGAGTTTGTTGATCCTCTCGGTAGATTCTCTATCGTCACGGACTTCCCCAAGTTTTCTTTCTTCTAGCGCGATATGTTCGTCCAGCGCCGTGAGTTTGGAGAGGTTATTGACCAGTTCGCCCCGGACCGTTTGCAGAACCTTATCGATTCCCAGGAGTTCGCGAAGAGGTAACGGTGGGTCATACTTCGTGCCGTTTATTTCGTTGACCGTGGTTTCCACTGTGTTAATAGCGTCGGTGACTATACGAGCCATTTTTTTAGGCACCTGCGACCGATCATCGAGCACTCCGAGAGCTCGAGCGAAGAGTACTCCATATCGGTTCAAGGAAGAGGGACTGAGGAACCGGGTCGGGTCGTTATTGTACGTCAGCAACTTCCAGCTATTGCCCCATTTAACCCACAAGTCTCCTCTTTTAGTGCTGCGGAACTCCAACGTGACCTTGATGCCGTGTTTAGACACTTTACTCTCCCACCGTTACACCAGAGAATCCGTTTCCATGAGAGGAGCCAGCTCACCCTTGGAGATCCCCGCAGGAATATCGGCACCGCCCGCCCATGCCGGAGTTTCGGGTGGGGCCTCCCACGTATGTAAAGGTGTGTCTGTATCAAACAAACGTGTATTATCGGGTACCCACCCGGGAAGTATCCGTTTCTCGGGTGGGGCCTCCCACGTATGTAAAGGTGTGTCTGTATCAAACAAATGTGTATTATCGGGTGCCCACCCGGGAAACGGATACTTCTCGGGTGGGGTCTCTATGAAGGTCGTTTCTTCGAAGTCATCATCTTCTTCATCATCATCGAGGTAATCGTCTCGGTCGCCCGTAGTGCGATCGAATTCGTCCATGCCAATATCGAGACCAGCCATCTTTAATAATTATTATTATATTAAAGACAAAACCATACAGGTTTAATAGATTATGTCTTCGAGTCAATACGGTCGCAAACTCAATCCATATCGCAGACTGCGTGAGCCCCTCGGGGCAAAAGGTGTGAGACAGAGTGTCGTTATTACGAACAACCCATCGACGATCGACCAGAACCAGCAGCTGTTAGTCCGCTTCCCCAACCTCGGAGCTAGCGACGTCATGTTCGCCTCGCTTTCACTATTTCGCTTACGTCGACGGACGCGGACCGAACCATCGTTCAGAACCTGGGTCGCGCCATCGTCAAGAAGACCATGATAAAGATTTCTGGTAATGAGGTGATGTCGATCGATGACAGCGACGTTTACCATTGCTACCAGGACCTGTGGAAGACGGCACAAGAGTGTGAAAATGCGGTCTATCAAGGTATTGACACCAGTCGAAATAAGAACGTAACCAGACTTAGAATCGGGGCTGGTGACAAGGCAGATAACGTCGCGAGCGACAACGCGGTCGCGGCCGCTTACGGCAACCGATTCTACATCCCGCTCGACTTTGAGTTGCTGGAGAGTCACATGCCCTACTATCAGAGCGCTTTGGCGGACCGCCTCGAATACGAACTAACGGTCAACGACTACGGCCGAGTTATCATAGCCACTGACATGACATCGAAGTATACTATCGACAATGTGTCGCTGGAGTACGACATGGTCACGATGCCCGAACTCGCGCGATTAATCAGATCCCAGTATGTCGGGCGCGTTGTCATACTTTACGACCGAGTTCTTCGCCACCGCAAGATGACGAAAGACAAAAGCGACACATTGTGGAATATTAACGTCAACGTACCCGCCCGCTCGATGAAAGGTATACTGATGTTGTTCGAAGAGGGTCGGTTCGCGCTCGTACTAGAAAATCCGACAAATTCTATAACCCCATAATCACGAAGGTAGAGGTGACGATCGAGGGAGTTCCTAATCAACTCTACAGCGCGGGTCTTCGCGCGCACCAGCAGTGGGACGAAGTAAGAAAACATTTTGCTTCCGGCTCTAAGCGTTCCCCGGAGGTTGCCGTGGATGCCAAAGACCTGCAGCTCTCGGACGTCTCCCTCTCGGATTTTCTGACTACCAAATACTCTCTATGGCTAGACATGCGAGCCAGCGACGACGACCAAATGCACGGTAGTGGACGCCAAGTTGAGAACGCTAGTGAGGGTGTGACGATCCAGATAACCAAAGAGGCGGATAGAACCGGGCCATTGAACGTGTACTTATATATAATAACAGACGCGCAACTCAACATCGAAAATGGCCGATACGTCTCAGCTTTATACTAATTTTAAGAACATTAGCAATCAATACCAATTCACGATTGGAGATGCCCACTCTGCCATAATATGTGGGCAGACAGGATGTGGAAAAACGGTTCTCATCCTCGACTTACTCGAGGGCTCCTACCGCGATGCCTTTCGTCACATTGTGATCCTGTGTCCCACTGTGCGGCACAACGATACTTATCAGCGGCGCCCGTGGATATGGACCGACCCTGAGGTGTAAGTTATTGACCCTGGCGACAGGCTTCACGGTTGGCTGCGTGTCTTCTATCAAATATTCCAGGGAGAGCCCACCCTATACGTGATTGACGACTGCTCGGCCAAGGCGGCGATGACCAAAAAGAAGGACATGCTCTCCGAGCTCGCATTTTCTGGCCGCCATGCGAGGCAAAGTGTATGGATCTCCACTCAAAAGTACAACGCCGTCCTCAAGGATCTGCGCGAGCAAACGAAATTGGTCGCCCTCTTCCACTGCAAGGACCGAGACTCATTCGATGAATGTCTTAGAGAGAACGACGTTATCCCAACGCGCGAGGAGCGCCTGGAGGTTCGACAGATAGTTTCGGAAACTAAGCACGCCAAGCTTCTGCTAAAGACTGATCAACCAACTGCTTATAATGTAATTAATTAGTAACTGCCGAGTAAATGCTTAACAATGCTGAACAAATGCTGAACAATGCTGAACAATGCTTAACAATTACTGAACAATGCTTAACAATTACTGAGCAATGCTGAACAAATGCTGAATAAATGCTGTGCAATTGCTGAGCAATGTTGAACAATGCTTAACAGATACTTAACAATGCTGAGAAAATGCTTAACAATGCTGAGCAATTGCTAAGAATTTGTTGCTCCGCTGCGAGCTTTATTGCGAGCATAACGGTGATCATAAGTATCTGGTGGTGCGCTTGGCAATATGTTAGACTTATGAAACTTGTAAGAATAATTTTAAGAAAATTAGCAATAATGAACTGCGACGAACTTCTCGATCGGCTAATGGAAGAAACCTCAACTCCGACTGCCGACATCCTGAAAGATAATGAAACCTCAACCCAATCAGGTTCAACTTCAACTCCAACGGCAGTTGGTATTGGGTTTAGTGCAACGACTCCGAATGAAAACGCGGCGCGTCGCGAGCGGCTAGCTGCGCTGGTTGCTGGGGGACAGTCGGAGCATTATCTCGGTAGGCGTCTCTCAGTTTGTCAAGTGGATAAGATGTCAGATGCGGAGATCGATACAATGTACGCGCGATACGAATCCAAATTAGGTGCGGAGATGACAAAAACTCTCGGATCGGCGGCTATTCATTTGTACGCTACCACCGTTAGTATACTTCTCCCTATACCAGACACCGCGGGGTTGATTCGCGATCTAGAGACTGACCCTTTTATAGGACACACTCTTAGAACAGCATGCTGCTCAATTTATCACAAGTTTGAAATGTACTTAGCTCCGCTGACAACCGCGATGACCACGGGTAAACACTGTCAATTTGGACATATATGCCCACGAACTATAAGCTCAGAAAATTATGACACAAGACACACCTACGAGAGTGACGGAACCACAATCTCCGACAGCGTTGGGGATTGCTCCAACCCAATCGAACCCGATTGATCCTCCAACGGAACACTCAACACAATCGAAATTGGAGTTGAACCCGATTGCACGACATAAAAATCCAAAAAGACAGGCAGCTGGGCGAGCAGCGGCTGCCACACGAAAGGCTAAACAAGATCAAATACTCGCCGATCTTCGAGAGGCCAAACGGTCGTTGCAATCGGGGACAGAGACGGCAAAACACCCGGTGGCAGCTGTTTCTCCCCCAATCGCTATTGGATTGGAACCGATTGCTCCAACTACCAATACTGATTGGATCCCGTGGGTTGTTGTTGGTGGTCTGTCGGTTGTGGGCACCCTGTATGTGCTTTACCGTTTCAACAACAGGTCCCCCCCTATCATCAACAAGGTTGAAATTGAAAAAACAACCCCCAACACTGTTGGATGCGGTTCCAATCCAATCGCGTTCAACAGCGTTGAGGGATGCGCCCCATTTAAACATTAAACGCGATCGCTTTTATATGCAATAATTATAATGGCTGAACACGATGGTAAAATGATAGTGAATGCGCTTTATCACGCCGTGGTGATATCGGGTCTCAGTATCGGGTATGCTCGACTATCGAAGGTGGCCTTATGAGGGTCCGCCCCCAAATTGGACTTTACTGTGAGAGACGTAGGGCTCGTGACCTTAGATGTAGCGCAGTTTGGACCCGAGATTATCTAATTAAAGCTGGAATTCTACCCGTTCATATATGGAAATAAAATGGCTACGATCGGAATAATAGTAGGAGGAGCACTTGTGAACGCATTTTTGTTCAGTGGCAGCAACTTTCTATTCTCTAAACTACAAAACTCGAACGTGGATGAGGAGCGCAAGCGTCACGATTTAGCTGTAGAACAACTCAATAGCGCAAAGGAAGCGTGGTCACAAAAACGAACCGCCCATCTGGACTGGGTCAATGAAGAGCTTCGCCGCGAGAATCACACCGCGCAAACTTTCCAGAACGTTGAAGAAGCCAACCGCGAGTACGCGCTGGCATACCCGCAGAGAAGTCTCGATCCAATGAAATTGGGACTAGATCGCGAGCCCCAACTTTCAGATTTCTATGTACCGTCAGAGGCCCAAAAAGACCGCGAGATCGCGTTCATCGTCGTGGGAATGGGTGTGGTGGGTTTCGTCAGCTACTATATTCAATAGAACGATGTTAATTGACGAACTTTATTACGCTATCATCGATGTAGGCTATACTGCCCTTAAACACCGTTTACCTGGTGCAAAGAGTATGATTCGTCTGGCCCAAGATTCTCTCCAGACGTGGCGCGAGGACGGAAAAGCGGCCATCCTTTTCGCAAAGCGGATGTTAGATTCCTCAGAGTTCCCGCTCCCGAGCTGTAACCTAACCGGCAGCTGCAGCGAAACTTCTAACAAAGGTTTATTATTAACGACGCAGTTACCGGACGATCTGGCGAGGGCATGTTGGAGATTGTCCGATCTATTAGAATACTTCGCATACGATGGACACGCGCAAACTTGATACCAAACTAGCGCGCAAGCTAGCAAACACGTACTACAGCCCACGCGGCTACTGGAAGGGACTCGCGGCCATCAAGAACCTCGCGGCGGCGACCAAGGTTTCCGAAAAAACTGTCAAGGAATGGCTCAAGAAGCAGGCCATCTGGCAGATCTATTTACCCGCGCCTCACAATATTCCGCGCCTGAAATTCGATGTGCCGGTTCCAAACCAAGTTCACCAAGCGGATCTCCTGTTTCTCCCTCACGATCGCGTCGGTCGAAAAACGTACAAGTACGCACTGACAGTCGTTGACGTAGCGAGTCGCTATAAGGGGGATGAGCCGTTGGCTACGAAAGAGTCTAAGGAGGTGGCCGAGGCTCTTTCCCGAATATATAAAAGGAGTCCTCTCAAATGGACAAATCTTCTCCAGGTCGATCCCGGCCGCGAGTTCATGGGCGCTGTCTCTCATCTATTGGCTAAACACAAAGTTGCTGTCAGACGCGGCCGCGTCAACATCCACCGGGACCAGGGGATCGTGGAGCGCTTCAATCGAACCCTGGCTGAGAGACTGTTCGGACACCAATACGCTAAAGAACTTGTAGACCCTCATTCGCGATCGACCGAGTGGGTGGCCAGACTGCCCGCCGTGGTCAGATTAATAGGTAAGAAGCCCGTAGATGCTATCAAGTTTAAAAGGGTGACGAGCAAGCCCTATGCCGTCTCGCGCGGGCGACCCGTTGGTTTAGAGGAGCAACGGCTTCCATCGGATATTGACGTCCGGTACCTCTATCAACCGGGAGAGCTCGAAGGTGGCAGCCACCGCACGACTGATCCCGTGTGGTCTCTCAATGTATATCATCTAGATCGATCTATTACCAAACCTGATGAGTCCGTGCTCTACTATTTGGATGATGGGCCATCTCGAGGGTTTGTTCGCGAAGAACTTCTTGCGGTGCCTTCTGACACCCAGTTACCCACGGATCGTCAGAGTCTTTAGATTGCTAATTTTCTTAAAATTATTAGAGAGGTTCCGTATGTATTCCGTCTGATAACACGCGTCTTTTATCGTAGTATGCCGATAGTCCTAATTTGTGTTGACAGTACGTTTTCATAACACCGTCTTTCATTTTAAATCCTCTATCTTGTGCTACATCTATAATGTGTTTTCCATCTTCTGTAGTTTCACTTAGTACTCGTTTATATCTATCCCAATTTAAATTGTTAGTTCTCTTGGACATTCCTTTCGCAGAGTTTTTATTAATTGAATTAATTTTTTCTACGAAATAACACTTACTCCGCTAAATTCCATTTTGAAAAGTCCTGGCTCTCTTTCGCTCCATTTATCCCAAGCCAACCATTTTTTTTTTTTTTTCAAACTCGTCTAGTAAGTTAGGTCTAATCAATTCCTCTATCGTTTTTCCACTAACTCCTATATACATACTATCCGTGTCCATCTGTATTAATTCAAAGTCTTCTCTTTTTACGTATTTGTCTAGAAATTCGTAGTAAAATTCCAACATTCTCAATTTAGCTAGTTGATAAACCGCTATTCCACAATGGAATGGTCTCTTTACTGAGCACCGGGGTTTTCTTGAAGATATATCGTACACATCTCCTATCTCTTCCAAATCATCAAAATACGCGGATCTTAATGCTTTGTCAACACAGGTTTCGTCTTGTGTATATGTCGTATTTAAATGTCTCTCTGTTGCCTCTATCATTTTTCCACAACACGAGTTTCCTAATAATTTCATTATGTCGGCCACCGGTTTCTTATTCGGTTCTACATCCCCCGTTCGTCTTGCGGCTGTAACTTCTTTAGCGAACCATTCGAAGGGTTTACCACTAATATAATCTATAACACGATGAACTCCCGTTATTTCTAGGCCGTGTTTTAAATACCATTTCAACAGTGGCGCGTACAGCAATACTTTAGTGGCCGACATAGATCCCACCAATTTTCATCCATTTCCTCTAGTTCGGCCAGTATCTTTTAAATATTTTAACATGTGTGCGGGAACTTCATCAACCTCTACTTCTCTGTTTATAAATATTGGGGACATTTCAGAAAACTTATCTTTTAAGTTGTGTGGAACTTCTATATCCACCTCCGCAAACCCAAACCAGTCTCCGGATAAAACTATTTTACAAAACTTTTTAATAAGTTTAGGGTTATGTGGGTTATCTATACGATGTATAGTTTCTTTTCCACGCGGCATCTCTTTATTTAACGTAGATAAATATAACGCGTTTGCATCGTACCCCAAAACAGCCTTGCAAGGTTTGGAACCCATTCTGATATTTGAAACACCGGCTTCTGCATATCGTGTAAATACTATTGACGGACCACCAACTAGAGCGTCTTTCATCATTTTGTATGTTTCTTCTTTTGGTGCACATAGAGCATCCTCCTGTATAATCGTCTTTGAAGATTTGTGTTATTCTCTCAATAAATATTGTATAGCCACACCCGGTAGTGTTACTGCGTCTTTGAAAATATCTACACCCCTGTGTTTATAAAATTCACACATTTTTCCCACAGCTTCTAGGAACGGTGCTACATCTAAATCGTTATAATATTTCAACCAATCTCTGAAAGTTTTCATATTATTTTCTTCGAAAATTCTACGACATTTACTTAATTCTGTTTCATCTATTAACATTTTCCCAGATAGTTTGGAATACCAATTCTCTATATCCGGTAGTCCTGGGTAATCCAGCTTGTCTGTAGAATCGAACCACTCGTAAGGAAAGAAAGATTTCTGTCCTTTACAATCGTAGGCTTTTATCCAACTATCGTAACTTACACAAGGTCCTAGGTAAAGTATTACATCAAGAAATCTAAACTCCGGAGTAAATATAAATATTGTTGCGTTCGCCTTTTTTCCAACCATTACTTTCTTTGTTGTTGATGACAGTTCACCTACTAAATATTTCTTTATTAAGTTTATATCGTACTTACTGCTGTTAAAACCTATAAGCGGTACTTGCTCTATCCACTGTTCGATCTGGGCGATATGTTTTTCACGTAAATATTCTGTATTAAACTCATATCTTGACCATACTTCTTCTCTTATAGCTTTTCCCCTGACTTTCAAATCTTCTACGAATTTTTCTATAAGTTTTGCAGGATCTTTATCACAAGTATGAGTTACTGTTCCTGAGAAATTATCTCGTATACTAACGCTTACCGGAACGTGCTCAGCTTCGTACTCTGAACTATTACAGATAGTTTCAACTTCTGGCTGGAGATATGCCTCAAAATCGTATACTATCTGATATGGATAAAGAGTAGTGTCGCAACCGATCTTTATATCTTTACCCGTTCTTTGAAATTCGCATTCCCACATAACTACTAGGTTGAATTCTTTGCTTCTAATACATTTATCTCTTCTCATTGTGGATGCGCGTTCTTCTTTTTTATGCTTTGCAAGAATCTCACACCCGTGCCAGTAACAGCCGTGATATTGATATACGGTATTGGTTTCTGGACAGTATCCATCTACTGGAGCTCCTAAAATCCATCTTTCACCTCCGTGTCCGCACTGTTCATGGTGAATGTGAATTCCCTCCCGCTTTTCCACAGAGTACATCCAATCGATCGCACCATAACTGTTAGAACCTTTTGGGTAGAACGCTTTCTCGAACGACGAACGCGGGCGCTCTAAATAATTACCATCACATATTACTTTTGTCTCACCTCTCATACATTTTGGTCCGTGTCTCTTCATATTACTCGCTTTCGTGAATTTCTGTTTGCAATTATCGCAGGCGTAAATTTTAGATAGGTTTTTAAGGTTTTTTATCAGAAATGCGTGATTATTAAACAGTCCTATTGTCATTGGTTTATTACCTAGTGCATCATAGTGCGCTGGTATCTTTTTCAACCACCAAACACCACCTTGTGTCGGTTGATATACTTCTATACCGATTTTAAAAAAACTCTTCAACCTTATTCAGATCTGAAAAAGGAATTGGTGAAACCACATTACTACCGAAATATTGCTTACTAAGTTATTTCGCCTTGTCCGTGCATCTGTCAGGTCTGATCTTTTTATCAAGGTGCATAGCTAGACACCTGAACAGAGAAAGATCGTCATTACACTTATCTAAAGAATATATACCTTTTCTATTCCTCAACCATTCTGGAAGTTCTCCTCCTGCTACTTCTTTGGATTGTAGTCCCAAATATATTACCCTACTGCCCTGTATTAACTTTACAAAAACCTCTACCCATCTTACAAACTTCCACTTTGTATTTGGTCTGTCTATTTTATCGGACATTATTCGTGTTTGCTCCTTATCTGACAACATTTTTTAACAGTTTTCATTGATGATAGTGGTTCGCTACCACCGAGATTTTTGTGAAATATTATAGTTTTAGGTTTTCCATTTTTAGTTTCCTCCATATGTTCTAGCTTGTAAGAATATGAATATCTCAAATAAAAATTGGTTGTTAGATACGGAGCGAGTTTATCGGACATGCGTTCAGACTCGTTAATGTCAATGTTTTTACGAAAGGATAATGTAATTACCCGTCTTCCATTTTCTACCTTTTCCAACGTTTCATCATGAGCCCCCAATATTTCTTCACCTTTTTCCACTATCGCGCGAACGATAGATTTGTTCTTATTATTTTGTATTGGGCCACCTGTGCGTCTAATTTGGGACAAATTATTGGTGCTTGAAGGTTTTATTACACTAGCCCTTAACCCCGCAATACTTTCTTTTTGAATTATGTTACCAACTTCGTCCGCTAGTGAGAGGTCTTTAAAGGCTCCTCATTTGTGGGCGCGGGTAAACCGCTTCATAAACGCCTCATTCTTTGTGGCGTTTATACGATTTGTCAACCCCCTAACTCCCAACAGTTTACTATAAGTAATCCCTAGAGATTCGGCTTCTCTTCTCAAACTTTCTATTTCTGGCGTTATCATATTTTCTGTAATATAACCTATGAAATTTATCTGTTCAATTAGATGAAAAAATTTACATGATGTTTTTTTTCTTCATCCAATTGAATATATAAAAGTACATATACATATATAATGGAGTGTGCGACTTGTTGTAAGACTTTTGCGTGTAAAGACTATCTACGACGGCATCTATCGAGACGTAGAAAATTTCCTTGTGTCGCCCCGCAATTTCAATGCCCCAGATGCCCTTGTAAATTCGTTAGTGCCCAAACTCTTTTTAGACATAAGCAACTGAGCTGTCAGGTGGCTAAAGGTGAACGCGGTAGACTAGAGCTGGTAGAATTAGTTGCTGATCTGCGAAATAAATTAGCTATATTGGAGGAGGAAAATGGGGTGTTGGAATATAAACTATCATGCGCGGATGTATATAATTATACAAAATCCAATTGAACATACATTTTTTCTTTTTTTTCTGAAAATAATTAATTCGGTGGATATTTTTTCCGGCGCATTATCGGGTGGCTATTTCGTTGGGTAGCCGAGACCATTACATATTTGCCACGGATTTTAAAACTTTTCTATTTCTGGCGTTATCATATTTTCTGTATATAACCTATGAGATTTATCTGTTCAATTTGACCTCTTTTCAACTTATGTATTTATGACACCAATTGTCACGATTTGCTGTCGGGTGACAATTTCCTCGTTAACCAATTTTGGAGTTTTTCGGTGGGGGGGGTAGGGGTAGTATATAGGGGTGGAAATGATAGGTGGTATCATTTTGACTCCCTATATCTACTATTTGGAATGATAAATGTACCAGATAAGAAAACGTAGGACATGCAAACTTGCAAAGAAGTGTTTATCAATGGCATATACAGTAGCGCTTTTCTGCAGGTCAACTATACGTACTATACCAATACTATACGTATACTATACCAATACGATATGTTTTCAATACGATATGCATATAATATAAACGTACGGTATGTTTGTACCGTACATACCAACCAATATCGTATAGATATACCATTCAAATCGTACGTTTATACGATTTGCATACATGTGTATAATTCTGGTACGTTTGTATCGTACACACATACCAGATTATGATATATTCATACCATATCCGTACGGATATATCGTATATACGAACGGATATCGTATGTTTGTATAATATTCGTATAGTACGTTTGTACTATACGATGATATGGTACAAACATACCAATATTATATGATCATACGATATGCTCATTAAATATACCAATACTATACGATTACGATATGTATACGATATTAGTATATACAAATAGGTAAGGAGCAGAAAAGCGCTACTGTACGTGTACTTGAAAATGATATAGCATTGTAATTCTAATATAATGTTGTTTCTGGAATAACGTAACGTAAAAATTAGTAGTGGTATCTATACACATATAGGAATTTGTGAAATTATGATATTCAATGAGTTTCGCATGAGTCACAACATTACTGGCTGACACGTTCAATACGGTTGACACTGTAATAAACAATTTCGTGCTAGTCGTACGTTGCTAGGTCTTAGAATGTACATTGATGCACGTTGAAGCTTACAGCTTCATGCTCGCCTTTCGGTACACTATATATATTTTATATAATCCACAGGAACAAATATTGACATTTCAGCGAGGAGTATGTAAATCATTAAACGTAGCTGTCTTTCTGAAACTAGTAGCATGGCCCAGATTCATTAAACGTCATGGCGTGTACACCATGTCATTGAAATTACAATAATAAATGATGCACTTGGATGCAAACAGATGATAAATCATTCTGACATTAATAGCATTAAGATTAATCAAATACACATACATAACAACCTCACTAAGAACACAGTAAACAGTAAGCATGTACATATAAATGGTTTTGGAAATGCATGTCGTTATTCAAAATTGAAGCATAATACACAGTGATTAATTGACCAGCGCGTCACGTGTCAAATACACACACGTGTTTGCCTTTGACATGCCAACATTCCGATATTTTTCTTCCATACGATAACACACCATTTATTTCAGAAGAGACCAGTTTAACACACAAACTCAAAATGATAGACAAAGCACCCATACATGGTGGAATACTAATTTCGGCAGCCATCTTGATTTTATATAAGTATCATCATTAAATATTCAAATGAAAGCTGGTTTTGATAACGCTATCAAACTAATTTATAGTCCATCAATGTGTGATTGCCATTAATTACTTCAAATATAATGTCTTATGACAAGCATGAGTAAAGTGTAGAAATGTTGACATTTAGCAGCCATCTTGGATTTATATATGGAATTTACGCTATCACAATATGTGTCACTTCGCGTCCAGATAATGTAACAAGGTGATGAAGTTTATATACACTACCATTTGTTGCAACTTAACTATAGTTGGATTGTGTTAGCGGTGGGTTGGCTTGGTGGGCGAACTTGTTATACTTTTGGCGGCCATCTTAGATATTAGTAGCAGTTTTTGACGAAAATGCAAGTTCCGATGTTCTATAAATTGCAACCATTGATTATCACGTTTTCATACCGTTTTACTATGTGTAAATGCAAATTTGCGTTGATGCTACAGGATTTTTAAAACTCACAGAAATGGTCTGGATGGGCAACTATGATATTCGGCGGCCATATTGGATTTTTACATACATTACCAATTGCTACGTGTTTATAAACATGTTATCATCTTAGATGTTACTCTTAGAACATAGTTCAACCATAAACTGACTTCTCTTTTGCCAATAATTGATGTAGTTCGTACATATTTAGTGTAACTAAACCTACATTTTTCTTGGCAGAAAATATTGCTATTATGGGGGTCCACTTATAGGAGCATAAAAGCTTTAAACGAAGACTTGCATATTGATATCATGCGGAAATAATGTCTAGAGATACATACCTTTCAATAAAACATAGTGGAAATTTGCACCCCCCCCCCCCCACAAGTGGTAATGATAACCATGTTTTCATGGTTTCATGGGTCTGGCTCACCCACTAACTGAGATATAAACGCAATACGTCGTATACATCTCAACGGCGTTACTTGAAATAAAAAAGTGGACCATCTCTTGGTGCAGGAAATAAGTTCACGTCATGATCGCACGGTCTACTTGAAATTACAGTTATTGTAATTTCACATAGATCGTGCGATGATAACGTGATGAGTAATAACATTGAGAGTGATGTAACGTCTCTGGACACAGCAATAAGAATACTATCAATTATTTTTGTACTTCAAGTAAATGTAGTGTATATGCACGGAGCAGGCCACCGTTTTATAAGTCTTGGTTCGTGCCTTCATTTTCAGTTCAGGCCAGTTTCTGCCATACGCCCCATAAATGCAGAATCTCACAACCAGTTCCAGTACGTATTTAGACTCCTACTGTCTGTTTCACAAAACCTGCCCAAATTTTACCACTATATAGGCAATGCAAAACTTGTTTTTCGATAATATTAAATTTTAGCAAATTTTAAGAATGAGCCTTTTTTTTATTTCGTGAAATCTGGTCCAATATGTATTTTATTGTGTAAAACAATTTCCCCATGTTAAATCCCGACATACATAGTGAAGATGTCTATGAGGATTTAACATTGGGACATTTTTCTAATTTCAGAAATAGTGGACCGATTTGCAAAATATAACTTTTGTTTTCTGTTAGATCATTTCCAAGCTATCTAGCCAGGTTTCAGAGTCAATTTCCAAATAGTTTTGTTTTTCGACTCCTCCTATGTACACCTCGTTTTCGCCAAATGTAAATTCCCATAGAGAAATCTGGTGTTTTTTTAATAAAATCAATATTTGACAAAATTTTACGAAATCGAAAGAAGTCTCATTTTAAATTTTGCTAAAATTTAATAACGTCGAAACAAATATTGTTTTTGCAATGTTTACATACATTTGGGCAGGTTTCGTGAAACAGAAAGTAGTATGTGATATTTTAAATGTGTAATTCTACTAGCACAATTCATCCATACATAATAATATTTCCAATCATTCAGTATAGTATATTACAGTTCAGAGGAACACATGTTATATCCAATTTTGACAGGTCAGTGATCACAAAGCGAAGCCGAATAGACAGAATGAGTACTATAGAATAAATAGAGAATAGTAGGTTAGTGCCGTGGATGGAAAAAAATATCTGGCAAGGCTTAGGAAACGGGATGGGCGAGGCTCTGCCGAGCACATCCCGTTTCCGTGCCGCGCCAGATATTTCTTCCCATTCACGGCACTAACCTACTATTCTATTTATCCCGTCAACACCTACAAATGGCTGCAAAATGCAAGAATATAACCCCAGCCACCGCACATATTCGTACGCAGTGATTAGCTCGTATTGACAGGATATCAAAACTGCTTCACTGCACCGTGTTTCACGGCACATACGCACTGTGTTGACGGGATAAAAACAAAACACAGAGCTACAGAAGTGAATGGTACTATTGGGACAATTATAAGTTAGATCATCATGTACGAGGAGATAATCCGCGAGCTTTAGCGAGGGGATTATCGCTCGTACTTGCGGACAAACATGAACTTATTTTATCACATCCTCATGTACAATTACATGCAAAAAGACTACACATACATTACTTTAGTAATATGTTTCCATATTTACACGTAATTTAGCCATTCCTCTGTTTCCCAATTTGCAGATGTAACCAATATGGATAGTCTGAAGTCAGAGGTCAGCCAACTAATGTATATACGAAGGTATCCATGACAATTTATTTAACCCTCATATCTTTTTGGAATCTTATTAAATGTTGTCATACATACTGCGGAATTTCTGTGCTATTTGAAGCATACATACTGCTTACTGCGCATGCACACATTTTGACGTCATTACGATTTTGACGTCGCTGGGTCTTACTCTGGAATTTCAATTGCTGAGAGCGTTGTGGGACAGTTGAAAAACTGTACCATAGTGAATACTCAGTGAAGGAGTGCATTAAATGGTATGATATACTATTAAACGAATACATAATTGCGAGGTGCATGTACAATGCCATTAACAGCAAATAGTACACAGTTGATAAATGTCACAAGCAAACATTCCTACATGATTAAGAATGTTCAAAGTGACACGAATGTCAGAATATTGTGTTTTTAGCAAAATTGAGGCAAACTTGCAGTATATAATATCAACTGTAAACGGGAAAAATATGTATTTACTTGTATTGTATTACCCTATGATGGATGTAATGTACTAACTGCAATTTCCGCAGGAAAGTGGTTTAGTACCACCAATATGTATGTCAAAATTTATTAAGATTGAAAGAATATATATATACTGATATATGTAGATAATTATGAGTTATAAAAAGTGTCCAAGTCTTGTTGTGCCACCCTGAATATAAGTATATTTCTGTAGCCGATTTCATCAAAATTGCAAAGTATACTTATCTAGCAAAGTATACTTTGAGGGAGTAGTCATTTATTTTTCCCGAAATGCATTATGTCATACAGAACTTAACGACTGCATATATTTGCAGAATTATTATACTGAATGTATTACATTATCACAGCCAAAATGGCTGTGATAATTAATAAATTCAGTATCATAAAAATTAATAAATGTATCCTTAAATTGAATTGTTTTTCCTCAAAGTATACTTTGCTAGCGAAGCATACTTTGCCATGTTCATGAAATAGGCTACAGGTAACCATTTGAGGTTATTATCATGATCCCCTTACTATTTATGTATTGTCAGTTTTAAGACGATACTTGTATCGTTTCCCCATATCAAGGTAATATTCAAGTACCTCCATGTATACATTTATGTATGTACGTCTCATCACTTGTACAACATAACATACAGAACAATAATTATATAATCTTCATGTACAATTGTCATGCATATGTTGATATGTGATGGAGATGGTATAGCGTTTAGGGAGAACAACTTAAGTCATTTGACCAACACGATAACCATACAGTCATAATACTGATATTTATACAGCGATTGTCTCCAGCGATCGTCTCACGAGACAATCGCTGTATGTGACAAGATACAGTGGCTGTGACTGTCTCTTGTCGCATACAACGATTTTCTCATATAGCGATTGTATACAGCGATTGTCTGATACAGCGATTGTCTCATACAACGATCGTCTCCAGCGATCTTCTCATACAGCGACTGTCTATTGTCTCATACAGCGATTGTATCATACAGCGATTGTCTCCAGCGATTGTCTCATACATCGAAGGTTTCATACAGCGATCGTCTCCAGCGATCGTCTCATACAGCGATTGTCTCCAGCGATTGTCTCCAGCGATTGTCTGATACAGCGACTGACTCTTGTCGCATACAGCGATTGTCTAATACAGCGACTGTCTCTTGCCTCATACAGCGATTGTCTCTTGTTTCATACAGTGATTGTCTCATACAGCGATTGTCTCCAGCGATTGTCTCATACAGCGACTGTCTCTTGTCTCATACAGCGATTATCTCTTGTCTCATACAGTGATTGTCTCACACAGTGAGTGTCCTCCAGCGATCGTCGCATACAGCACTGTCTATTGTCTCAAACAAGCGATGGTCCTCAGCGATTGTCCTCATACCAGCGATTTTCTG
>CM055270.1:90542040-90567955 GCA_029237695.1 Conchocele bisecta
AGGATGTCCGGATTGGAGAGGTCACATTGTAAATCATTTCTGTACTTTAGAGCCAGGCATTACAATCAGAGCTACTGTCTATTTCACGAAAGCTGCCCAAATTTTACGGCCATATAAACAATTCAAAAGCAATATTTTTTTGAATAATATTAAATTAAAGGAAAATTTAAGAATGAGCCTTCTTTTTATTTCGAAAAATTTGGTAAAATATTGATTTTATTGCGAGAAAACAATTTCCCCATGTTAAATCCCCATAGACATCTTCACGGAGTATGGGGATTTAACATGGGGATTTTTTTTTTAATTTTAGAAATACTTTAACATGGGGAAATTTTTTTTGAATTTTAGAAATACTGGACAGATTTTTAAAATTTAACTTTTGTTTTCTTAGTTAGATCATATCCAAGCTATCTAGTCAGGTTTCGGAGTCAATTTCCAAATGTTTTCGTTTTTTGACTCCTCCCACACTTCCTTACCTCTTTTTTCCCCATGTTAAATTCCCATAGAGAAATCAATTTTTCGTAATAAAATCAATATTTGACCAAATTTCACGAAATAAAAAGAAGGCTCATTGTTAAATTTTCCTCTAATTTAATATTATCGAAAAAAATATTGTTTTTGAATTGTTTATATGGCCGTAAAATTTGGGCAGGTTTCGTGAAACAGACAGTAGGCAATAGTGAAATGCAACCCATACGTATTTAGATAAATACTTGTCCTATTTATCTATGTGTACTATTTCGTACACCAACTCACGGACTGCGGTGAGGGATAAAATGTATTGTGGTACGGGCAACCCGACTACCGTATCTGGCGATAAGCTGCAAACCCTACCTATTTTAGACCAAAAGACAAAACAGTCCCAATTTTTGTTCCTTTCTCCAAGGAACCATGCTTAAACAATAGCTTTTTGAAGAACAGTTCATATTTCTGTGTTTTATGAGTTATTTGGATATTCTTCTGGTGGTTTGGGTGCATTGTTACCAACATTCAATTTACGCCAGCTCCCGCGAATTACACGTATAAGTACGGTAATTTACATAGTTATTTGACAGTATAAAAGGCGTCCGGAAGTTCGGAACGGTGAATGTGTAGGTAATTGGCGATTTCTGTCGTGTGTAATGATTGAGCATTAGTAGTTGCACAAAACTATGTAAATTACCAAAAACCAACGAAATCCACCGAAATCCACCGAAATCCACAAAAATACCCACAAAAAAACTATGCATATGCAGCATATGCTCAATAAATGTAAATAAAATAAGTGTTTACAAGAAATCATTGTTAATGTGAAATTTGCAGACAATCATAATTTTGCACTTAACAACATTTTAGTCGTACGTAGTTTAGTGAAACGGCCCCCAGGCCACTGCAGTGTACTATTTCATCAGGAGATGCACTGGTCACAAGTCGCATATATTGTTTTCAGTCACAGCCACATATCAGGATGTGTTTAATATAGGAATGAATGGCCTTTTTGTGGAATTTATCGGGGATATAAACTTGGAAAAGTCGCGGGAATACTGGACGAAGGCCGAAACTTAGAAAAGTCGCGGGAATACTGGACGAAGGCCGGAAGGCCTTCGTCCAGTATTCCCGCGACTTTTCCAAGTTTATATCCCCGATAAATTCCACAAAAAGGCCATTCATTTCTTATAATTCCAGCATTTGAAATAAATTCATCAAGATAATGTGTTTATTTTCCGTTTTCTTAAGTTTTTTTTAACTGCGCCTCATGGTTACGGAAAGTAGTTCGGCGTGAGAGTTTACTGGGATATAATTTTTGGACAGAGACTTGCTATGGGCCAATCAATGTTAGAGAATTGTGTAAATATTTTTGTGCTGGAATTATTCTTCACTGCGGTATAGAATCAGTAGTTACATCCAGACATGTATTGCATACAATGGGCGTTCACAGTTTAAAAACACAGTGTAATACACCGCATAATAGTATGCAAATTTAGCCCGCTACGGAAAACATCTTAGGAAATCAGCACAGTTTCATATTATGATGATGTACTTATGCAATATATATAATCTAACATTTGTGTTGATTTGATATGATATTTATTGAACTCGTTGATTGATTTCATAAAAACGAGGCATAGCCTCGTTTCTTATGAAGTCACTAAACTCGTTTAACAAATGTCATATTACATCACCAGGAGGCCATTTCACTAAACTTCGTAATCTAAAATGTTCGTAATTGCATTATTATGATATTATGAGAGTCTGTAAATGTCACATTAACATTGTTTTCTTGCAAATAATTATTGGATTTACATTTATTGAGCATATGCTGCATATGCAGCCTATGCTCAATAAATGTAAATCCATCAATTGAAATTTCCAGACGATGATAAAATTACACTTACGAACATTTTAGTCGTACAAAGTTTAGTGAAACGACCCCCACTTATGTAAGATCCTCTATTTACAGACATGACTATATTTCAGGGGTGCTACGACGCGTTCCGTGACCTCATGTCCCAGTACGAGTGGGCGGCCATCATCTTCTCTGTCCTCCTGATCGTCACGGAGGTAAACACGGGCCCCTAGACTCGACCTCCACCTTACTTACTTAGTTCCGCAGTTCATTCTAATATGGCTGTATGTTTTGTATGCCCCCACCGCGATAGTAGAGGGTCATTTAGTGTTATATTTGTCCGTCCGTCAGTCAGACACGACCATTGTAGCTCGTAAACGTTTAAACTGGAATAGATAGATGCTTGCTATACATTGGACTTGGTGTGTAGCTGCCTTATGGCATTGTAGCGTTCGATAATTGATTCGACACTCGGGTCATCGTTTATCTCCCCATTTTGGACGGATATATTAAAGTTGGGGTCAGATCTGTTAGACACAGAATGCTCTTTATCCCGTCAACACAGTGCGTATGTGCCGTGAAACACGATGCCGTGAAACATTTTTGATATCCAGTCAATACAATTTTTGCATTTCACAGCCATTTGTAGGTGTTGACAAGATGAATAGAATAGTAGGTTAGTGTCGTGAATTGGAAAACATATCTGGCGCGGCACGGAAACGGGATGTGCTCGGCAGAGCCTCGCCCATCCCGTTTCCTGAGCCTTGGCAGATATTTTTCCCATTCACGGCACTAACCTACTATTCTCTATTTATTGCAATTAAATAAGTATGCAATTGTGCTACTATTCCACTAGTTTAACAATTAAGAGTATCGGCTATACATAGCGCAGTTGTATCAGGCTATTTTGATATACAAATGAGGTAGGACATTTTTAAATTATGTATATCAAATAAATGCGTCATCTGAATAAATAATTTATAAAGTGTGATTATTGCACATAAATAAATAGAAAATGAATAGTTGTTTCCTGTTAATATTTTAAGGAATCACGGTTATCGCCCTTGATATCAAGAGTTTTGAAGTTTTTGAAGTTCGCATTTTTGCCTTGTTTTATTATCAAAGCGGTAGGTTGCCTTTCGTGTCCTCTGCAAAAGTTTCTCGTTTTTCGCTTTGTGGCTTCTTGCCTCACTTGGATACTGTTTATATCTCCCTTGAGACAGCAAATATTTTACGCAAATATCTATGTGGGCAGACATATTGTCGTGTTAGCCTAAATGGCGAGTACGACCAAGAAAATAGTGACCTGTGCCAACTTATCCTGTGGCGTTTTGGTTTGTCTTGCTTTGTATTTAAAACTCTACATATACTATTCTCTATAGTTTTGGGCTCAGTTTACCAGTTAAATTCTGGAAAATACGAATCAAGACATTTCGTGCGTATGAATACAGCAGCTATTATCTTTAGTTCTCACAGTTCGGTAGCAGTGACCAGTTAGCCGCCAGTTTCTGACATTTACTTCTGGGAGTTTAACAGTAATTTATTCTAGAGAAAATGTATGGATGGGAATGGGTTTGCACCATCACAGTACATTTGCCTCTGGATAATGATGAGAAAATATGCAACTTTCAGTCTCTAGTTCCGCAAGTGATCAGTTTTTGTGGAGACAACATATTTCAGTAATTTCAGTACTTTGATTTATTTACTGTAATTGCACAATGTCACTTGTGCTTGCAAATCAACACCATATGTGATTGTGACTGGCGAACTGGGGCTTATGGGATTTGCGACCAATGTAGATCCAGATCAGCCTGTGCATCCGCACAGTCTGATCAGGATCTGCACTGTTCGCCATTCCATCGGTGAAACACCCGTGTGCTTCTAACAAGCAAAATATATCATTATCAGGCTACATGAGTGTGGTATATGTAATTGGGAGTTGCACTGTTCGCTATTCCAGCAAAGAGATATCTGCCATACTTCTAACAAGTAATAGAGAATAGTATGTTAGTGCCGTGAATGGGAAAACATATCTGGCAAGGCTTAGGAAACGGGATGGGCGAGGCTCTGCCGAGCACATCCCGTTTCCGTGCCGCGCCAGATATGTTTCCCATTCACGACACTAAGCTACTATTCTATTTATCCCGTCAACACCTACATATGGCTTTAAAATGCAAACAAAAAATAACCCCAGCCACCGCACATACTTCTAATACGCAGTGATTAGGTCGTATTGACAGGATATCAAAAACGTTTCACGGCACCGTGTTTCACATACGCATTGTGTTGACGGGATAAATATAGATCGTTATCAGGCTACATCACTGAGTGTGGTATTTGACCAGTAACCACACTGCAGGCGCGGATACAGGGGGAGGAGGGGGGGGGGGGGGGGGGGGGTCCAGGGGGGTCCGGACCACCCTCCCTGCTCTCCCGGCAAAAAAAAACAAATGACGAAAATCTACAATACTCGAATAATTGGATGACTTTTTTCGTGTCCTAGGTGTCAGGAAATCGCATCTGCGGCGATCTGGCATATACATATTTTTCCTGTGGGAGGACCCCCACACCCCCTTACTTTACGATTTCGCGCTCGCGGACTGAGGTCGGCTATGCCGACTTGTAATTACAGACCCCCCCCCCCTGCAATTATTTCTGTATCCGTGCCTGCACTGGTCACAACTCCCATAGGCCCCATTGCTCCAGTCACAGCCACAAATATCGCCGTACTTCATAGACACTGGTGCTGCACTCCGCGCCGGCGTAAAATGTTTCACGCCGAAATAGGCGCCGGATTCCTGACGAATTCCCACTCAGCTACATGCAAGAGACACTGCATAAACACATTAATACAGTTTTCAGCTTGTAACCAGCGCAAGGTTGCCAGATAAAACATGCGTTTATGGGATTTCTCTAGGTAGAGCTGAGTGACGTCCCGTCGGGAAACCGATGTCTCTTTCGACATGAAACATTTAACGCCGGCACGGAGTGAGGTACCAGTGATATAGTAATTATTCCTTGCCACAAATAGTAGTCTGCAATACCCTTACCCGTGTGACAGTGTATTAATGAGGGCTCGTATGTAGTTATTTCCCTTTGCAGATCTATTTATAGAGATCCGGTCCTATATTGTATTTCAGCGTGTATCTCTTACTGAATAGCACAGAAAATTAGTTTTGCAAACAGAGTAGACCAATATCAGACTGCACATCTGTGCAGTCTGATATGGGTCTACTCTGTTTGCAAAACTAATTTCTGAGTATACACTGGTTGCAATACTATTAAAGCTACATGCCCACTCGGTAGGTACAAAATGTTCTTTATATCAGAGACATCATCTGAGACATTTTCTGGCAAAATAAACTGGCATTCACCATTACCCCACCTATTGATTGGCAATAGTATACATTTTATATTGGACGTAAATGTACATACTGATATCAGGGGCGATAACCGTGTTTCCTTAAAATGTTAACGGCCATTACTATTTATTATCTGTATATATTTTTTGATGTGCAATGGTCATACTTTATAATCTGTTTAAAATAGTATTTTGTCAGGTGACGCATTTTATTAGTATAAATAATTAAACAATAGCATGCCTAATTTGCATATGAAAATAGCCTGATACCACCGCGCGTCACTATCACTAAAATAAATATTACTACATGATTATATCTGTATAGCGGACACTCGTAGATTTTAGACCTGGTGGAATAGTGACACAATTGTTCACTTATTTAATTCCTATAAAGAACAGTCTGTGCCTATTGAGTGGGCATGTACCTTTAATAAGTGTGTGAAAATATGAATCTGGAATACTGTATTTATATCAACACTAGTCGAAATCAATATTGACTCCATTAAACAACACATCATGCTACATCCACTATTTGTACAAGCAATAAGGCCATAAACTACACAATTTGGACCGGATTTATATACATAAATTCAACGGGAGACAACTAGCTACGATCCCCCATTGTTGTCGTTTACCTCGGATTGCAGGTCATTGCCGTGATAAGTGCCTGCCTCATCTGTCGGGATTTGAAGAAGATGAACCAGCTAGTGTAGACGACGACCGGGCCTACACATGCATGTATGGATACCACATATCAGCAACACATATCAACATGTATGACGGCAGCCATTTGTTTACATTGACAGCACTGACAGCGCACCTGTAGAAAGTAGTTCGGCGTGGGAGTTTACTGGGATATAAATGTTGGACAGAGACTTGCTACGGGCCAATCAAATGTTAGGGAATTGTGTAAATAGTTTTGTGCTGGAATTATTAGCGCATATCGTCGCTGATTTCCAACGATGTATTTCCCGACCGGTTAGTTTGCCACATAGGAGACACGCCATGTGATGTTGACATTTGGGTAATTTCATGAAATACTTTTACAAAATTTACAATATTTTCCGTCAATGGTGTCAAAAAGTTGACAAAATGTTCAGAGTACATGCGGAAATATATTCCGCAGGTACCCTGAACATATTGTCAACTTTTGACTTTATTTATGAAAAATGTTGTAAATTTTGTAAACGTATTTAATGAAATTACGCAGATATCCGAAGGTACACGACCACATGGCGTGTCTCAAGTATGTAGCTGCGAATTGAGAAATGGGGTTTATAGCATTTTCGACCATTGTAGCGAAACTGCGATATATCGTGACAATATTTGCCAAACTTTCTACATGTATATGTTCGTAAATGAAAATTAGAATTCCACATTTGTACCAACATTTCGTCAATTCGACGCCATTTACAGAAACTATGACATATCGCGCATCTTCTTAGGTACAAAGTCACATGGCTTGTCGCATTTACCAATGACAAAACCCAGGTTCCTGAGCATGACTTTGAAGATATGAGATTGGTTAGGGCAGAAGTATGGATCCGTATCCCGCAAGCCGCCACAATAAACACGTTTACTCCTCCACTAAAAGCTATTATATTGAATGTCGAACTAAATGTATCAGTGGTGACTACTCACGTTCGGTGACCTTTTTATTCATGTACACAACCCATATGTTGTTTCGTCGTCACTTATGTGCCATTAGATGAGTTACTGATAAAAACGTATGTTCATTATTTATGATGCAGGGATACATATCAATGTATACAAATTCCCCATGTTAAATCCCCATAGACATCTTCACTCTGTGAAGATGTCTGTGGGGATTAAACATGGGGAAATTGTTTTAACGCAATAAAATCAATATTTGACAAAATTTCACGAAATAAAAAGAACTCATTCTTAAATTTTCCTTTATTTTAATATTATCGAAACATATATCTTTTTTTAATTGTTTATATAGCCCGTGGTTGTGGCTGGAAGAATGAGCTGGTGGCATGTAGGATATTCACATGTCTCATCTTCTAGAACGCCTGCTAAGTATCAAAATATAACTGGGTGACAGGTGCGAGATTGCGATGGGTACTTTAACGACCGGGGTTTATCCTTATCGGAATTCCAACTGGAGACCGGTTTGGCCCTCACATACGTCTTTGGCATTTTGTATGTGACTGTTGAATCTGGTTATACCCCTTATGTGAATATTAAGATTATTCGTAATCCCTATTTTAGGGGAAGAGGCCAAGTGACTTTGGTGTGGTAGAACCCTGGCACCAGGACAGGTTATTCTAATTTCAGGGCTGAATATATTTTTTTTCGGTGTGAATATTCCGTTTTGATTTTGGCATTTCCCCAAAACGGGATCGAACCCGTTTGTCCGGCCTTACATGACATTAGCTGTTGATAGGCCATTAAGCACCAATAAACAAACAAACAAACAAAATGAAAGTTACATGTAGAAGCATGCATTATGAGTGTTTTCTCGGCTGAATGACGAACGGTGCAGATCATGATCAGACAGTGCGGATGCACAAGCTGATCAGGGGCTAGACTGGTCGCATAGCCCTTATACGCTCCAGTTATCTCGTAACATGGTCGTATATGAACATGTAATGACGGATCGTACATGTAGCTAGTTATTTCCCTTTGCAAATCTATTTATAGATATTCGGTCCTATGCTGTATTTCAGCTTTTACTTCTTACTGAAACGCGCAAAAATTAGTTTTTCGAACATAGTAGACCCAGATCAGACTGCACATATATGATCTGATCTGAGTATACACTGATTGCAATAACATATATGTGCAGTCTGATCTGAGTATGGGGGGGGGGGATTCACTGATTGCAATAACATATGTTGCAGTCTGATCTGAGTATACACTGATTGCAATACATATATGTGCAGTCTAGATCTGAGTATTACACTGATTGCAATAAAAAAACCTATATGTGCAGTCTGATCTGAGTATACACTGATTGCAATAACATATATGTGCAGTCTGATCTGAGTATACACTGATTGCAATAACATATATGTGCAGTCTGATCTGAGTATACACTGATTGCAATAACATGAATAAGTGGAATAAAATATGAATCTGGCAAATAATGCTGTCCTGCATTCCGGTCCTAAATTATTCAATTTGGACAGGATGTCTGTAAATAAATTAAAAGGGAGATAACTAGCTACGATTCCCCATTATGTATACATGTACGTGTTTTATTGCAATGCATATGACCATTGCAAGTAAATGAAAGTAGTGACACATGTAAGCCATCGTCGTACTTGTATCACCAGGTATGGTATGGTGTCAATTGAGGCGAAAATACATTATTTCACACTTGTAATGACAAATAAATTGTGACAATATAGTTAGGAGATATTATCTCCTAAATAGGACTTAGTACCTCCTAATTAGGAGTTAGTATTTCCTAATTAGGACATATTATCTGTGTCAATGCTACATTTTCTTTTTTCTCCTAATTATGAGATACTAACTCCTAATTAGGATATATTGAGTCCTAATTAAATATACTAAGTCCTAATTAGGAGATACTTAGTCATACTTATGAGATAGTAAGACCTAATTAGGAGATAGTGTCTCCTAATTTGGACTTAGTATAAATATATTTTAGCATTGGCACAAGGACGTTTCCATATGATAGCGCCGAACATGACTACACGATAAAAGCCATTGCAAGTGCGGTACTATTGATCATTAGCAGCAATGTCTGTGCGAGAGTTGTCACTGTATAAAGGTGCGGCACCGGCTCTAATGAGCAGAAACATACTTCTCTGGGGCCCGTTTCACTAAACTTCGTACGACTAAAATGTTCGTAAGTGCACAATTATGATAGTCTGTAAATTTCACATTAACACCGTTTTCTTGTAAACAATTATTGGATTTATATTTATTGAGCATAGGCTGCATATGCAGCCTATGCTCAATAAATAAATAAATAAATCCATCAATTGAACTTTACAGACGATCCTAAATTTGCACTTGCGAACATTTAGTTGTTTAGTGAAACGGGCCCCTGGTGCAGCACTAGGCCGAGAAACATTTGGCATGTTTGCAACATTCTGCGTTGAATATTGTCGCTCAGAATAAAAAATGCATGGACATGGTTACGTATTAATTGTATATTTACATTCCTGTCTATGTACATGTAAGACTGCGCATACATTTCCCCTTTGTGATATATATATTCACGTATTTGGCCAACTTGTTATATATTTTAGTACATGTACATGTAACCAGTCCTCCTATTTATTCCACGCTTGTTGATTGCAATGTATATGTCTTGCATAATGTGTATGCTCCTCATGTTCGGTGTACAGTGGGACTTCCCAAAAACTGACACACTGGGGCTCTACCAGGGTGGTGAATCTCCCTAAAACTCACACACTGGGGATCTACCAGGGTGGTGAATCTCCCTAAAACTCACACACTGGGGATCTACCAGGGTGGTGAATCTCCCTAAAATTGACACACTGGGGATATACCAGGGTGGTGAACCTCCATGAAACCGACACACTGGGGATCTACTAGAGTGGCGAACCTCCCTAAAACTGGCACACTGGGGATCTACCAGGGTGGCGAAGCTCCCTAAAACGGACACACTGGGGATCTACCAGGGTGGTGAACCTCCCTGAAACCGACACACTGGGGATCTACTAGAGTGGTGAACCTCCATAAAACGGACACACTGTGCATCTACCAGGGTGGCGAAGCTCCCTAAAACGGACACACTGGGGATCTACCAGGGTGGCGAAACTCCCTAAAACGGACACACTGGGGATCTACCAGGGTGGCGAACCTCCCTAAAACGGACACACTGGGGATCTACCAGGGTGGCGAACCTCCCTGAAACGAACACACTGGGGATCTACCAGGGTGGCGAAACTCCCTAAAACGGGCACACTGGGGATCTACCAGGGTGGCGAACCTCCCTAAAACGGACACACTGGGCATCTACCATGGTGGCGAAACTCCCTAAAACGGACACACTGGCGATCTACCAGGGTGGCGAAACTCCCTAAAACGGGCACACTAGGGATCTACCAGGGTGGCGAAGCTCCCTAAAACGGACACACTGGGGATCTACCAGGGTGGCGAAACTCCCTAAAACGGACACACTGGCGATCTACCAGGGTGGCGAAACTCCCTAAAACGGACACATTGGGGATCTACCAGGGTGGCGAAACTCCCTAAAATGGGCACACTGGGGATCTACCAGGGTGGCGAAACTCCCTAAAACGGACACACTGGGGATCTACCAGGGTGGCGAAACTCCCTAAAACGGACACACTGGGGATCTACCAGGGTGGCGAAACTCCCTAAAACGGACACACTGGAGATCTACCAGGGTGGCGAACCTCCATAAAACGGACACACTGGGGATCTACCAGGGTGGCGAACCTCCCTAAAACGGACACACTGGGGATCTACCAGGGTGTCTCTTTCATAGACGTTACAACGTACAGTGAAACCTCTCTAAACCGGACACCCTGGGAGGTTTCACTGTAAATCAGGCATTTGATACGTATGAGCCATAGGCGTGCGCTATGCGATCATGAACAGACATTATAACCTGAGATAAATGACCAAGAAACCCAAGAAAAATAAGATCACAGATGATTCTTGGTGTCCGGTTTAGAGAGGTTCCACTGTACCATCATGTGTATGTTCATATTTCTATTTACGCAATTGTCGGCTAGGTACACAGAAATATTACATATGAATTCTATGAAACACTATGCAACGCAAGCCGTCAATATGTTTTCATATTGGTCAGTGACGGAACTACGTTTCACCTCGCAAAATGGTTCCGTCTTAAGTCGCCACTAATTTGTTTATTTCATTTATATTTTGTATATTTCCTAGGCGAATATAAATTGCGAGTGATGTACGTATATACTAAGAAGGTGACATGTATTTGATTTGCATGTGGATATGTGCCACTTCTTTCGTCGCGCAATGATATTTCGCTCCTAAAGTCGTGCAATATTGCACGATGTGGAACTTGTGCATATCTCCACATACCAATCATAATTATAACATATAATTATCAAGGTGCATGATCACGTGGTTACAACAACAACAACGTCGCCCACTCCAAAGTAAGTATTATTCTTATGAAATATGGCGCAGCAAACGCGTCTTCATGAGCTGCATTTGGTGGTCTATGGAGTTTGGCACAGACTTATGAATCGATTTCCGTGTCGGAGACACGGAAATCGATTCTTCGCAAAACCGACAGAAGTGTGGGCCAAAATACAGAGACCACCAAATGCAGCTTAACGAGACGCGTTTGATGCGCCATATTTCATCAAAATTCGTTACGTAATAAGGACACTATAAAATAATACGTACTTTGAATCGGTACTTGTTGTTGTTGTTAGTACCACGTGGTCATACACCTCTATTATATGATGTCCGAGAACATGATTTGATTGGTCAAAGGAAACACGTCATTGCGACCTTACTGACGTCATTTCTCCATATATGGTAAACACGAGAGTGATGTCAACTACTGCTACTGAGTGGTGTAATTCACCGTTAGATTTATGTAAACTACTGGCTGAAATTTAAGAAACAGTGTTATTACACTGTGGAAGCCCATTTTATGCAAAAAAAATGGGCATCATAGTCAAAAACACAGGCATCATCGTTTGAAAATGGACACTACGATACATCAGATATTTAGATCGGTGAGAAGTCTGACAAAATATATTTACAATCAGCAGAAATGATTCCGCAATGAAATGAATGGCGAAACGTGTAGTTCCTGATCATCTTCCGAGGATGACCATGCTGATTAGGGTCTACACATAAGTGAACATTTCGTAAGGTCCGTTTCGTGAGCCATGGTTTCCATCTGGAGCTGCACCATTTAGATATTATACTAATTAGATATATCGTTATTGCGATCTCCGTCAAACGCTTTATATGCCGTCGTTGCGTACATTGTTATAGTGCTATATTTTACTCATGTCCGCCTATTATATTGTAAGCCTGAATGTTCTGTCTGTAACGCAGGGCACTTCGCCCTGCGTTACAGACAGAACATTCGGGTTGTTTTATTGATATGTGTTGTGAATATACTATTATTATTTACCTACGGGATTGCATGTTGTTTCTCTTTGATCCCCAACCACAGCTCAGTGAAACCCATTTTTATCTATGCTACATTTCGTCAGATATAATCAACAAGATACATATTATGAAAGATATCATGCAGGTAACTGTGATCTATCGATTATAGATTGTCCACTTATGAGCTTCACGTATGCACACATGCAACTACATATATACTATGTATGTAATGTGTATATCATTAATACAAACGCCCACGATAAAAAAAAAAAGTGTTTATCAACAAGAAAACTATTAGAGTTTACTAGTATATTGTATCACAATAATATATTAATGCATTTACTATTCTTTAACCAGCACCATACTGAGCTAATCCTGACAATATTTCTTCTTCTTTTTTTTAACCAAATACTTGTTGAAACAGCTGGATTGGCTGAGCCTGAGCTGTGCTCAGCCAATCAAACTGCTTGATTACGAGTTGAGATTGGCAAACTATGTTCAGAAAAGTTGACATATGGGCAAGATTAACGCAGGCGGTTGTGTATTACATACATGTCGATGTAAATATTCCGTTCTGATTTTGGGATCCCACCCGCCCCAATGCAGCAGGATAAAATGGGATCGAACCCGTTTGCCTGGCCTTACATGACCTTAGATGTTGATAGGCCGTTAAACACTAATAAACAAAAACAACTTCACCCAACGTGACACGCTGTCAATGAACACACTGTCTAGTCCGTGCATGTCCGTACACCAATACGAACCACGATCACAAAACAGCATTGCGACAGCCTGATAACAATACGGATCGACATGTAACATGGTCAGTGGTAGTAGAGGCCTAAGTCATATGAACTTAGTCCTCTTCCTTCACTGACCCCTTCAAATAGTCTACACTCAAGCTCTCTTAACCCTTTGAACCCGAAATCCCGCTATAGCGGTTTATGTAAAAAGTGCAGATCCAGATGAGCCAGCTCGAAACGAGCCGTCTCATCAGGATCTGCACTTTTTGAAAGTTATTTTAATATTTCTTAGAACAAAAACACCCCCTTTTCATAAATGGACGAATCTGAAAATCATTTTGTGACCATTGGATTGGTCGGAACATTGGCAGTCCATTCCAGTTCCTTAGGGTTGAAAGGGTTAAGGTTCAAACTACTGATAAATCAAAGTCAAATACTTGTTCCCAGATACACATTTTCCTATACAACTCGAATGTCCATTAACTCAAAATAGTTTCCTCAGTCCCCTGGGGTCCGTTTCACTAAACTTCGTACGACTAAAATGTTCGTAAGTGCAGATTTAGAATAGTCTGTAAATTTCAATTGATGGATTTACATTTATTAATAAATCAATAAATGTAAATCCAATAATTGTTTACAAGAAAACATTGTTAATGTGCAATTTACAGACTATCATAAGTTTGCACTTACGAACATTTTAGTCGTACTAAGTTTAGTGAAACGTCCCCTGCACATTGACATCTATAGAAATGAAACTCGTTTGAATAAGGTTTCCGTGCACCCGACGTAAAATCATCCTGTCAGTATGGTCCACCTGCGACAAGCTCTCACGATATATGATTCGGCTTGTGTTCGGGATGTTCCGTGACGTCCAGTTGGGTCCGTGAGTAGCGCTCGGGAAACAGGAACAACATGGGCAGCGAAAAGCCGGTGGCGGCCAGCAGGCACCAGTTCAGCCACGTCTTTATGGTAATACTAGTGAATTGTTATGTCTGCCGTTGTTTGACACCGCTCACAGCCGTGCTCAAACGTACAGTATGTGCTGCATGACCATGGCCGTAGACAATGCTCATTTCGGGGCCAAGCCAACATACACGTAATGCATGTTATGTGTCTCATGACGTTATTAAATCGCACCATTACGTAACCAGACCAGTTCACAACGGTTGCACTGAAATTTGAAATTGATCACGCGACGTGTACTGCGGTTTGAATGGAGCAGATTATCAAAGTACCGAAAGTACTGCATAAATAAATGCTCAAATTGTACGATATTTCCGACGGAAATGTATTAATAACATTCAAGCATGTCCAGCCGTGGATAAACAATTGCCGTGACACTACGGCATTGGGGTTCAAACAGTTCCCTCGTGCTACGACAAACGTTTACCCACGGCTGGGCATTGTCAAACCTTATATTCTATAACACCGCATGTGTCCCGAGTATAAAATGATGAAACTAGTATTTCCTCGGCAAAATAATGTAATTTACTTGCATCCACAGCCTATTGTTGGCGACCATCTTGGACAATAGCTGCCATTTTCGTCAATTGACCAATTGATTCCGCATATAGCTAAACATTCTTAATGAAAGGTTCTATATCTGATCATCGTTTGATGTAAAGTTTGTCATGCTAGGCTCCGACACAGTAGGAATTCCTCGACGAGCATAGGATTGCCTACTCTCTTCCTAGCATTGCTTGATAAACATGTTATTAAAACACACATACATGTATATGCCCGGTATTCTTATCTATGCTCTACTAATATCGTTTCCGGTCTGGATATGAACCACTTGATCATGCGCACTGCATTTCGTATGCACTGCATCCGGTTTGTCGCCAGCGTCATCTGGTGGCGTGACGTCCACCTCGATATCGAGGTCAGTCCGCCGGTAGTGCTCTGGGAATATGAAGAGCAGGGGCAAGGTGAAGACCACAGAGCCGAGCAGACCCCAGTTCATCCAGGATGTTCCTAAATAGAAGGACAACACACGTGTAGGAACGTCTTGGGCCCTTTCCACTAAACTTCGTACGACTAAGCAGTTCGTAAGAGCAACATTGAAATGTATAGTGCTGTAACTGTTTCACTGACAGTTGTATGACAATCTTTCTTGGTGTGTTCACATTTAATTATGTGTATATGTAGGAGGAAAGGTACGGAGCCCCGCAGGGGACGTATAATTATTATTTTTTATTAATTCGTTCCCACGAAATAACAATTCGTTCCCTCAATTTAACAATTCGTTCCCACGATTTAACAATTCGTTCCCTCAAGTCAACAATTCGTTCCCACGAAATAACAATTCGTTCCCACGGGAACGAATTGTTAATTCGTGGGAACGAATGGTTATATCGTGGAAACAAATTGTTAATTCGAGGGAACAAATTGTTAAATTGAGGGAACGAATTGTTATTTCGTGGGAACGAATTAATAAAAACAAAATCCATGTCCCCTGCGGGGTTCCGTATAATGGTAACATTAAACGTGAGAAATAAATTCAAAACAATCTTTGTACGAACTTTAGTGAAACGGGCCCCTGGATATTACTACAAATGAACATTTGACATACATATGTATGTACAAATAATGTAAAGTAAATAGAAGAAAAATGTGTTATTATAGTATCAACCCTACTAGTTCACGGGCCAGTCATACTATGCTTATGAGACTCTATCAAACAAGCAGTACGTCCCAATTCCTATGCTATGTGCATGCACTATCAATGTCTAACTATTTAACGTAAACTCGCAGTTATGTGCAGTTGGACTTGCGTGTCACGTGAATTAGTTGCAACATCAGGCTGATATTCAAGTATTTGGGAAATAAAACAAATAAATGTTGACAAGATTAGAGCAGTCGTGGGTGGGTGGGGGGGGGGGGGGGGGGGGGGGGGGGGGGGGGGGGGGGGGGGGGGGGAGTGTAGCGGCGTCCACTTACAGTTTGGTGAATATAAACAGTATCGATCACGTGGCTCGCTGAAGTTCAAAATGCATGACTCCGGTGGTAAACTTAAACGTCACATATACATGGCATGATGGCCGATTTACCTATTATGAATAATAAATCTGCCGCAACATCTTAATACAACGTTTAATCCAGACAAGTGTCACTGATCAACATGCACAACCAGACATAAACTATTTACCTCTGTGCATGCTAGCGATGAAAATAGCATCCAACACATTACGAGTATGTTTCTTATTTCTATATGTAAATATGTCTTGGAATTTCATTAGAATTGAGTCCGCAGGACTCAATTCTAATGAAATTCCAAGACATATTCATGATATTCATGATATTTATTGGGAGAAATCAAAGAAGCTATAATGAATTGTCGTCTGGTATTTTTGAACTATTTATAGCCCACACATTTCCCAGCACGCAAAGAGTTAACTTAGTAAATGCCATTACCCTATCACTTCACAAACTTACAAGAGGAGTTCAGTTCATGTGCCAGTTGGAAATTGTACTTCGCTAGTGGCAGAATGTATGTTTGCGCTGCTTGAAGGTTCGTGAACCGCCGCCATGCGCATGTCAAGTTAACCCTTAGAATGCGCGAAAGGTAAAATGCCGTCTGCTGTTATATTGTATTTTTTCTTCTTTGTCAATAAAAACATGGTTTAACGGCACTTAAGACTCATTTTCATTGGAAAGGACACAACATACATTGTTGTCAAAGCATCTTTTAATGAGGAAAATGGGAAATAAAAAAATAAACAGCAGACGATAAACTTTAATTCAGCAGTGTTGAATCAAACTCAGTGAATCTTCGCGATACTGACATAAGTATCAATAAATGATTACATTTACAAATGTACAAATATATTAATATCGTCATGATGATGTATAGTGTTTGCTTGTGATTAAACGGGTGCATTCGTTTTATTTCATACTTAACAAACCTATATTTGGGATGAGGAGGATGAATAGGAATACTACTCCAGACAGGTTATTGGCCAGCGTCAGCACCCCTCCCGTCACTCCATCCGCTACCGGATATGACGTCTCACACGAGATCTCGTAAAATAACGGCACAGTTCCGTTGATGAAGATTCCCAGCAGTATGAAGGCTATATAGAGCGACGCTACAAGGAAGTGACAACACAGTCATGTAGTGTCTGGCTAGAGACATACTAGTATACATCTACTGTCTGTTCCATGTTTTGCTGCAGACAGCCCTTTGGATATTAAACAAATTAAATCTAAAACATATTTAAATGCAAGTCATTTTTCATCAATAACAATAAAGTCACCCTGCACAATTGTTTTAATGGAATATGATTTTCCTATGGGAATTTAAATGCGACAAAAGAAGCTGAAGCAGCTGCAGGAGGAGTCGAAAAAGGAAAACTTTTGGAAATCGACTCCGAAACTTGGCTAGATAGCTTGGAAATCATGTAACCAAGAAAACAAAAGCTATGTTTTGAAAATCGGTCCACAAATTCCATTATTTCGCAATAAAATCAATATTTGGTGGGATTTCATCAAATAAACATTTTTGGGGAGGAGGGTTTTTTTTGTTATTGGTGAAAAAGTACGTATACATTTGAATATGTTTGGGATTTAATGCGTTTAATGGCCAAACGTTCGTCGGCAGCAACACATGGAACAGACAGTAAACATAAATCCTTGACCTGACCTTGTTTGTATAAACTTCATTGACATGCACAGCTCAAACTCAGTGAACCTTCGCTATCAAGGTGCATGATCACGTGGTTACAACAACAACAACGTCGCCCACTCTAAAGTACGTATTCTTTGATATTTTCCTTAATATGCAACGGATTGTGATGACATATGGCACAGCAAACGCGTCTTTATGAGCTCCATTTTGTGGTCTAGTGAGTTTGGCACAAACTTATGTCGTTTTTGCGAAGAATCGATTTCCGTGTCGGAAATACAGAGACCACCAAATGCAGCTTAACAAGACACGTTTGATGCGCCATATTTCATCAAAATCCGTTGAGTAATAAGGACACTATAAAATAATTTGAATCGGTACTTGTTGTTGTTGTTAGTACCACGTGAGCATACACCTTGGCTATGCTGACATAATTATACGTAAATGATTACATTTACTTCTTACATTTCAGCCAGTAGTTTACAGAAATCTAACACCACTCAGCAGCAGTAGTTTACACCACTCTTGTGTTTGCCACATATGGAGAAATGACGTTAGTAAATTCACAATGACGTGTTTGCTTCGATCAATCAAATCACGTTCTCAGACACACCCTCTGAATCGCGAGAGAGTCGCCGTCATTACATAGGTGTGAGCAGGTGAACGGGTTAAGGAAACATCTACCTATGTTTTATGGTATATATTTATTGCACAAACTCGTGAACCAGGCAGCGGAGATTATTGCACAGATAAACATCACAATAAGGTAAAGCTTCATTCGCTTCATGAATATGTCGGAAAATCTGAAACGAAATCAACATCATTGACTGATAACTACGGTTTTACTTTCGCGTGCGCACGCAATAGGTTTTGCGTGCGCATTCGATAGGGTTTTGCGTGCACACCCGATAGCGTTTGCGTGCGCACGCGATAGGGTTTTGTGTGCGCACGCGATATGGTTTTGCGTGCGCACGCGATAGCTTTTGCGTGCACACGTGATAGTTTTTACGTGCGCACGCGATAGTTTAGCCAATAAAAGCTATCGCGTGCGCACGCAAAACCATATCGCGTGCGCACGCAAAACCTATTGCGTGCGCATGCGAAAGTAACAAATATTTCCATGTCCCCTCTGTGCCACCGTAGATAACTGACATTGAAACAAAAACGCAAAACACGGAGTTTCATACACTTTTTGTATCACTGAATATACAGCGGAGAAACGCATAGAATCCATACAATCTGGGGCCGTTTCACTAAACATCGTACGCCTAAAATGTTCATAAGTGCAAATTTAGTACAGTCTGGAAATTGAGAAAACATCGTTAATGTAAAATTTACAGAATATCATAATTCTGCACTTACGAACATTTTAGTCGTACACAGTTTAGAGAAACGCCACCCTGGTGTTCCGCAAACGCTTTGCAAAGGTGAGCCAGAAGGGTGGGGAATGAAAACGCCACGCGAAAACTGGGAACACAAACCCAGACGCTACTGTATATACAATGGAGCTTCTCTAACCCGGAACTCACGAACACATCTGTGACCTTATTTGTTATAGGTGTCTTGATCATTTATCGCAGCTGGTAATGCCTGTTCATTATCACATATTACTATAACTCTGAATGACAGTCACACAATGCCTGATTTATAGTGAAACCACTTTAAACAGGACACTCTGGGGACTTCAACAGCAACAGAAAGACAGGGAACAGTTCAGCTCACCTTGCAACCAACAGACCAGCGAAACAACTCGCGATAATCTGCCAGAACCCCATCCACCTGGCGACGATCTATTCAAAGGTAAAATAACACGTCATCATCTATAGTTACAAGCTTTACGATATTTCCGTAAATAACGTCAAGTAGTCAAGCGAATTGCACATTTTCTCTGAGAATTTCGTCAAATTTCGACGTCATTTACATAAACAGTCACAGTGTCTATACATTAGTGTACTCAAATATGACATAATGTTAACACTAGTGTGCGTTTAGGGTATATTTTTGCACATATGGATTTTTAGTTAAATGCGGTCGTTAAGCGTTTAAACAATCGGGTTGTCATTTTATTGGCCGCTATCTCAATATTTTGGCGGCCATTTTGAATTTTGAAAATGGTATTAATCAGTAATATCGATTGCACCTAAGCAGTTAGCAATGTATTTATTGTTTTAATCGATGGTAGTTATATCATGCTAGAGATATATCACACTTATGAATTTTAGTAATTCGTGATACATTCAAAATGACTGCCAAACCAATATCACTATGAATAAGTCAAACTACATATAGTTGCGAATGGTAACTCTTGCAATCTACTTCCGTATCGTCCGTAGCCAGGCTACGGACGATACGGGAGTAAATTGCAAGAGTTACCGTTCGCAACTACATAGTTCTATAACATTTGCGTCCCGGGCCATATATTGGTGATTTTGGCAGCTGTACAGATGTCATCCATTACAAGCAATTCACAGCAGCGAAATCGTATACCGAAAACGCGCATTTTAATTAATATTTCCAAGATGGCGGCCACGTATATATATGTCAAGCATACCGTTGTATATCATTTGAACCAATTGCCATTGCTATATGACGTTAGTGTTCATATCTACGATTCCCAACACAGTTAGTTCAATATATCTAATTAGAATACCATATGATATCAAATATCATTATATAGGATAACACTGTTACTACTGAATCTCAATATATCACATGCACTCACACTCAGCCTTTTTCACGGTATTACATACCGGCTTCGAGCGATAGGAGAATGAACTAGCTAGGTTAAGTTAACCGCCTCATTGCCTCCTTCATTTAATGCACATATTTCGACTGTATGGCAGATATTAGTAAATTCGGCAACAAACGGGCCAACGGTCATTGGCCTGCCACTTTTGGACTCAAATGCCCGGGTTTGGAAGGTCCTCGAGCCAATTTCTACCCTTAAATATAAGATAAAAGAAGAAAATAAAAAATATGTGTATATCATTTGAACCAATTGTCATTGATATATGACGTTAGTGTTCATATCTACAATTCCCAACACAGTTATTTCAATATATCTAATTAGAATACCATTTGTTTCTAATTAATATATTCAAGATGACTGCCATATATACGCATATCAAAATTCATATCGATATTCCATTAGAACAACTGACAACTGTCCATAGAAATGTGAGTGTGACTGCATTGCCCATGTTTTCCACTACAGCTAACTCATTTATTAGTGAAGTCAAGATGTCTGCATTAACTATATAGTTCACGTTTCATATTTATGTAATCTTTGATTCACTGGTCTTCACAATTTGGTATGTGTACCTGTCGTATCAAACACTGAAATAACATTGATAACGCTACTGAAACACTTATCCCTATATGTATTATCACTGCTGCACGTTCACGTGGTATGCCAGTTGTATACCTGACATGGAAACACTATTCTATCCAATAATATGAAATTCTGAAAACAAATCATAATGTCAAACCAGATCACCCAAATGCATCTGCTACGTGACCGTCATACATAGCCGATTGAAGTTGACACACATGACCAACATTCGTCAAACAGATAAACAGTTACTGACAGAAAATATTGCATACTGTGCATTGCAAATATATATGACCTCTCGCTATCTACAACATGGTGGTGATAATATGTACTCACAGAATGCAACTAGGTATGCGTACATGTATATCATGTATCAGACTACTGTGTTATATTTTGGTGAATTTGAGTGTTTTGTCAACAGCTGAGGTCAGATTTAGGCTGGCTCCAAGAAAGTGGAGAAAGGGTATGGCTACGGAGAGATCGGCACATAAGTGACATACCTGGTCTAGCTATCGAATAGCATGCACGTTTTATATACGATGTGATGTATGACAACATATGTTTCTGGATGTGACCGCTCTATACAGGATACATGAAGGTTAAATTCATGTATTCGATATGTGTCAAAGAATGAACTATTTGCTCCAGTATCTCTGTACAATTATCAATATATTTGACATATAATGCGATAAGAACGTTTTATATTATACATGACTGCGAAATATTTAAACCACTAGACTAAAAACATTATATCTGAATCTGGCCTTGCTGATGTATAAAAACGAAACATTTCTATATTTCCATGTAACTGTGAAGTAAAACAAAACTTGATTATATTCCTGGATTTCGACTGGCCGACACATCAACCCATTCACTAATTTGTGTCACTATACTGATTACCGGTACTTCGTTTGTAATATTGTGATTACCACGATATATACAACGTCAATCAGTGAATAATACATGTATTGATATTGTTATTTACAAGGTGGCTCGTACTGAATTAGCATTGCCACAGCAATCACGCGTATGTGTGCCATATATTTGATTGCTATTTATGCTACATATATACTACACAATCATTAACATAACTCTAGGAATGTTACATATATGGGGGCCATTGCCATGGTAGGGATCTATTCATGAAAAGTGAAGTGACACAAACATAATAATTACAGGTCCTGTTGTGATTGATTGAAACAAGGATGTAGAAAATAAATTTCCTTCTACCTATGCGTATGAATTTTGGCGGCCATTTTGCATGTAGTGACATCTAAATTTGAAATATGTTAGACACAAGTGTTAGTCTTGGACATTACACATCAGTCGACATGTGTAAACTTAATGTTTCTTGCGGCTAATGCCACTAAGAAAGAATGCACACGTAAAACAATATATTGGCGGCCATTTTTATTTATTTTGCCATATTGAAACTGAATACATTATGGATTTACAGGCAGATGTATATTAGTTTGAAATCCATCAAAATATGAATGCATTTTGCTGAGAAAATATGCTGCATTCCGTTTTTAGAAACGATCCATTGACATGATATAATCATATATTCAAAATGGCCGCCAATTTACCGAATGGCCTGCAAAAGAACATCAGGGAATACACTACATACGTTTTAATGGCAAATAGCACATTCTTTTAGGTAGTATGAAATCACATGACTTGTGTCTTAAGTAGTGATGGTACATTGTAGTATGCGGTCGGTATTCGACAAGAGTATGGCTAATGTACTTTGATACGTTCTGGACGAACATGTGATGACCATCTGCTAAAAAGTACCAGGAGAACTGTTTATGCAATGTTCGAGTTCTAGTTGCACTGGATGGATAATCAAAGAGTTTACTGGAAATGTTTTGTTCTAATTTGGTAAGTAACTTTTCCTAATCTCGTTCCCAAAAATTGGCCAATTTTAAATGACAAAAACATTGGTTACCATACTGTGGCAAAACAATGCAAGACTACAAAACATTATACATTAATAACTGTACCTGGGAGACGCCCAATGACTTGACGTTGACGTCCAAGACTGACACCCAGACCCCGAGCACGCCGATCGAGACAGCGGATGAAATCACTATCAGCCATAGAGGCCCATTCCTGAGAGGACATACATAGACGTTAGTGGACATGGGGTATCTAAATACATATACACTGTGCCAACATGTCCCACCTGTCCTGTGAGTATCACTTGGATCAAATTGTTAAGGTACATCCATATTAGTTGCGAACGGCAGCTCTTGTTATCTACTCCCGTATCGGCCGTATCCTACGGACGGTACGGGAGTAGATTGCAAGAGTTATTGTTCGCAACTACATCCATAGATGTATCTGCGTGGACTGATAACTTGTATGTCCATAAGTTGTACATCTGCTGGAGACACTCGCTGTATTAGACAATCGCTGTATGCGACAAGAGACAGTCGCTGTATCAGACAATCGCTGTATGAGACAATCACTGTATGAGACAATCACTGTATGAGACAAAAGACAGTCGCTGTATCAGACAATCGCAGGAGACAATCGCTGTATGAGACAAACGTTGTATGAGACAAGATACATTCGCTGTATGAGACAATCACTGGAGACAATCGCTGTATGAGACAAGAGAAAGTCGCTGTATGAGACAAGAAACAGTCGCTGTATGAGACAATCGCTGTATGAGACAATCGCTGGAGACAATCGCTGTATGAGACAATCACTGTATGAAACAAGAGACAATCGCTGTATGAGGCAAGAGACAGTCGCTGTATGAGACGATCGCTGGAGACACTCGCTGTATTAGACACTCGCTGTATGCGACAAGGGTCAGTCGCTGTATCAGACAATCGCTGGAGACAATCGCTGTATGACACAATAACTGTATGAGACAAGAGACAGTCGTTGTATGAGACGATCGCTGGAGACACTCACTGTATGCGACAAAAGACAGTCGCTGTATCAGACACTCACTGGAGACAATCGCTGTATGAGACAAGAGACAGTCGCTGTATGAGACAAGAGACATTCGCTGTATACGACAATCGCTGAAGACAATCGCTGTATGAGACAAGAGACAGTCGCTGTATGAGACGATCGCTGGAGACACTCGCTGTATTAGACAATGGCTGTATGCGACAAGAGACAGTCGCTGTATCAGACAATCGCTGGAGACAATCGCTGTATGAGACAATCACTGTATGAGACAAGAGACAGTCGCTGTATCAGGCAATCGCTGGAGACAATCGCTGTATGAGACAATCGCTGTATGAGACAAGAGACAGTCGCTGTATGAGACAATCACTGGAGACAATCGCTGTATGAGACAAGAGACAGTCGCTGTATGAGACAAGAGACAGTCGCCGTATGAGACAATCGCTGGAGACAATCGCTGTATGATACAAGAGACAGTCGCTGTATGATACAAGAGACAGTCGCTGTATGAGACAAGAGACTATCACTGTATGAGACAAGAGACACTATCGCTGGAGACAATCGCTGTATGAGACAATCACTGTATGAAACAAGAGACAATCGCTGTATGAGACAAGAGACAGTCGCTGTATGAGACGATCGCTGGAGACACTCGCTGTATTAGACAATCGCTGTATGCGACAAGAGACAGTCGCTGTATCAGACACTCGCTGGAGACAATCGCTGTATGAGACAAGAGACAGTTGCTGTATGAGACAAGAGACAGTCGCTGTATGAGACAATAGCTGGAGACAATCGTTGTATGAGAAAATAGACAGTCGCTGTATGAGACGATCGATGTAGACACTCGCTGTATTAGACAATCGCTGTATGCGACAAGAGACAGTCGCTGTATCAGACAATCGCTGGAGACAATCGCTGTATGAGACAATCACTGTATGAGACAAGAGACAATCGCTGTATCAGGCAATCGATGGAGACAATCGCTGTATGAGACAATCGCTGTATGAGACAAGAGACAGTCGCTGTATGAGACAATCACTGGAGACAATCGCTGTATGAGACAAGAGACAGTCGCTGTATGAGACAATCGCTGGAGACAATCGCTGTATGAGACAAGAGACAGTCGCTGTATGATACAAGAGACAGTCGCTGTCTGAGACAAGAGACTATCACTGTATAAGACAAGAGACAGTCGCTGTATGAGGACTATCGCTGGAGTACTATCGATGTATGAGACAAGTGGAAGTCGGTCTGTTATTGAGGGACAAGAGACAGTCGTGTTAATGAGGGAACGATCGCTGGAGAACAATCGAAGTATGAGACAAGAGACAGTGCTGTATGAGACAATTCTGGAGACAATCGATGTATGAGAAAGAGCACAGTCGCTGTATGGACGATTCGCTGGAGGACATCGATGTAATGAGACAAGTGGACAGTCGCTGTATGAGACAATCTCTGGAGACAATCGATGTATGAGATGAGGACAGAAAATCGCTGG
>CM055270.1:90568455-90602766 GCA_029237695.1 Conchocele bisecta
CCAGCGATTTTCTGATACAGCGACTGACTCTTGTCGCATACAGCGATTTTCTAATACAGCGAGTGTCTCCAGCGATCGTCTCATACAGCGACTGTCTCTTGCCTCATACAGCGATTGTCTCTTGTTTCATACAATGATATCTCATACAGCGATTGTCTCCAGCGATTGTCTCATACAGCGACTGTCTCTTGTCTCATACAGCGGTTGTCTCTTTTCTCATACATCGATTGTCTCCAGCGATTGTCTCATACAGCGACTGTCTCTTGTCTCATACATCGATTGTCTCCAGCGATCGTCTCATACAGCGACTGTCTCTTGTCACATACATCGATTGTCTCCAGCGATCGTCTCATACAGCGACTCTCTCTTGTCTCATACAGCGACTGTCTCTTGTCTCATACATCGATTGTCTCCAGCGATAGTCTCATACAGTGACTGTCTCTTGTCTCATACAGTGATAGTCTCTTGTCTCATATAGCAACTGTTTCTTGTATCATACAGCGACTGTCTCTTGTCTCATACAGCGATTGTCTCCAGCGATTGTCTCATAAAGCGACTGTCTCTTGTCTCATACAACGACTGTCTCTTGTCTCATACATCGATTTTCTCCAGTGATTGTCTCATACAGCGACTGTCTCTTGTCTCATGCAGCGATTGTCTCATACAGCGATTTTCTCCAGCGATTGCCTGATACAGCGACTGTCTCTTGTCTCATACAGTGATAGTCTCATACAGCGATTGTCTCCAGCGATTGTCTAATACAGCGAGTGTCTCCAGCGATCGTCTCATACAGCGACTGTCTCTTGTCTCATACAACGATTGTCTCCAGCGATTGTCTCATAAAGCGACTGTCTCTTGTCTCATACAGCGACTGTCTCTTGTCTCATACATCGATTGTCTCCAGCGATTGTCTCATACAACGACTGTCTCTTGTCTCATACAGTGATTGTGTCATACAGCGATTGTCTCCAGCGATTGTCTGATACAGTGACTGACTCTTGTCGCATACAGCGATTGTCTAATACAGCGAGTGTCTCCAACGATCGTCTCATACAGCGACTGTCTCTTGCCTCATACAGCGATTGTCTCTTGTTTCATACAGTGATTGTCTCATACATCGATTGTCTCCAGCGATCGTCTCATACAGCGACTGTGTCTTGTCTTATACATCGATTGTCTCCAGCGATAGTCTCATACAGCGACTGTCTCTTGTCTCATACAGTGATAGTCTCTTACAGCGATTGTCATACAGCGATTCTCCAGCAATTGTCTAATACAGCGAGTTTCTCCAGCGATCGTCTCATACAGCGACTGTCTCTTGTCTCATACAACGATTGTCTCCAGCGATTGTCTCATAAAGCGACTGTCTCTTGTCTCATACAGCGACTGTCTCTTGTCTCATACATCGATTGTCTCCAGTGATTGTCTCATACAGCGACTGTCTCTTGTCTCATACAGCGATTGTCTCATACAGCGATTTTCTCCAGCGATTGCCTGATACAGCGACTGTCTCTTGTCTCATACAGTGATAGTCTCATACAGCGATTGTCTCCAGCGATTGTCTAATACAGCGAGTGTCTCCAGCGATCGTCTCATACAGCGACTGTCTCTTGTCTCATACAACGATTGTCTCCAGCGATTGTCTCATACAGCGACTGTCTCTTGTCTCATACAGCGATTGTCTCCAGCGATTGTCTGATACAGCGACCGTCTCTTGTCTCATACAGTGATTGTGTCATACAGCGAGTGTCTCCAGCGATTGTCTGATACAGCGACTGACTCTTGTCGCATACAGCGATTGTCTAATACAGCGAGTGTCTCCAGCGATCGTCTCATACAGCGACTGTCTCTTGCCTCATACAGCGATTGTCTCTTGTTTCATACAGTGATTGTCTCATACATCGATTGTCTCCAGCGATCGTCTCATACAGCGACTGTGTCTTGTCTTATACATCGATTGTCTCCAGCGATCGTCTCATACAGCGACTGTCTCTTGTCTCATACATCGATTGTCTCCAGCGATAGTCTCATACAGCGACTGTCTCTTGTCTCATACAGTGATAGTCTCTTGTCTCATACAGCGACTGTCTCTTGTATCATACAGCGACTGTCTCTTGTCTCATACAGCGATTGTCTCCAGCGATTGTCTCATAAAGCGACTGTCTCTTGTCTCATACAGCGATTGTCTCCAGTGATTGTCTCATACAGCGACTGTCTCTTGTCTCATACAGCGATTGTCTCATACAGCGATTTTCTCCAGCGATTGCCTGATACAGCGACTGTCTCTTGTCTCATACAGTGATATGCTCATACAGTGATTGTCTCCAGCGATTGTCTAATACAGCGAGTGTCTCCAGCGATCGTCTCATACAGCGACTGTCTCTTGTCTCATACAGCGATTGTCTCCAGCGATTGTCTCGTTCAGCGACTGTCTCTTGTCTCATACAGCGACTGTCTCTTGTCTCATACAGCGATCGTCTCCAGTGATTGTCTGATACAGCGACTGTCGCTTGTCGCATACAGCGATTGTCTAATACAGCGAGTGTCTCCAGCGATCGTCTCATACAGCGACTGTCTCTTGTCTCATACAGTGATTGTGTCATACAGCGATTGTCTCCAGCGATTGTCTGATATAGCGACTGACTCTTGTCGCATACAGCGATTGTCTAATACAGCGAGTGTCTCCAGCGATCGTCTCATACAGCGGCTGTCTCTTGTCTCATACAGCGATTGTCACCAGCGATTGTCTCTTACAGTGATTGTGTCATACAGCGATTGTCTCCAGCGATTGTCTGATACAGCGACTGTCACTTGTCGCATACACCGATTGTATAATACAGCGAGTGTCTCCAGCGATCGTCTCATACAGCGAATGTCTCTTGTCTCATACAGTGATTGTGTCATACAGCGATTGTCTCTTGTCTCATACAGCGATTGTCTCCAGCGATTGTCTGATACAGCGACTGTCTCTTGTCTCATACAGCGATTGTCTCATACAGCGATTGTTTCCAGCGATTGCCTGATACAGCGACTGTCTCTTGTCTCATACAGTGATTGTGTCATACAGCGATTGTCTCCAGCGATTGTCTGATACAGCGACTGTCACTTGTCGCATACAGCGATTGTCTAATACAGCGAGTGTCTCCAGCGATCGTCTCATACAGCGACTGTGTCTTGACTCATACAGTGATTTTCTAATACAGCGATTGTCTCCAGCGATTGCCTGATACAGCGACTGTCTGTTGTCTCATACAGCGATTGTATCAAAGCCTTCAAACGTTTTGTCGGCTATAAACATTGTCCTTGGACTAAACTGCAAACTACTGATGACTATAATGCAACGAAACGGCATTAAGTCGGCAGATTGGAATTGTAAAAAAACTGCAACCATAATGCATGTCTCATGTTCGGGATATTAACCATTTCAACAGTACATGCCTCTTTTGAGATGTTTGCAAACAGTGTCCAAATCCAAATATGCCGGCTCGTAGCGAGCCGTCTCACAAAGATCTGCACTTTTTATATGCAATTTACATATTTTAGAAAAGAACAGCGTCTTTGTATTAATTGACTAGTCTGAAAATCATTATGTGATGATTGGAATGGACGGTAAATTAACATATCACAGTCCATTCCTGTTTCCTAGGGTTGAAAGGGTTAACTAAATGCAATGATCATGATGGCTGTATGGGCCATACGAATACTTATAGAACAAACTTTTTTTTTAGATCTTTATTTTAAATTGTAATTCCACAAAAATATCTGCTAATTATCACTCGATATACACTCGACAGTAACAATTTGGAAAGGTGGCTACGCTTTTTTTACAATTCTGCAAAAACCAGGAACCCACTTTTTCGGCGTTTCGGTATTATGGCGAAACGTCGGAAAAGTGGGTTCCTGGTTTTTACAGAATTGTTGAACATATTGCATTATTGTGGAAAGATTACGCTTTTTTTTAAAGAAAAGCATTACTTGCTGTTGAGGAAGATATTGCAGATTAATGCCTCATAGTGTGTATTTCCAGACTGTGGGATGGCGGCTGCGGGATTTCTACTAGTTCTAATTTATTTTCAAACCTCCACTACCACCCAGCATCACGGCGTCACTAGAACGTATCCAATATAGACAGGGCCTTTCCCGAGCCATACGGTCAGTTCCATCACTTCTGTCTGTTTCACGTTTTTCTGCCGACGAACTTTTGGCTATTAAACATATTAAATATAAATCATATTTAAATTTAAATACTTTTTCATAAATAAAAAATAGTCACCGTCCATATTTTATTTTATTTTACTTAGATTGAGTTTGTTGAGGAAACACAAAATTAATGTTCTATGTGAATCTAACATGGGTGACAAAAGGAGCAGGAGAGCAACGTGGACAGTCGAAAACGAACATTTTGGAATTTGACTCTGAAACCTTTTTTGTTTAATACTTTTGGAAATTGTGTACCTAATTTCAAAATCTAATTTTTGTTTTCTTACATCATTTCCAAGCGTCTAGACAGGTTTTGTTTTTCGATTCTCCCCATCACTCTCAAACTCTAAAATGAATATTTGATAGAACTGCATAAAACAAACGGTGCGAATGGTGACCTCTTTGTTCTTGATGAAAAATTACTTACATTTGCATAGTTTTATGTAATGTGTTTAATAGCCATTGAAAATGTTCGTCGGCAAAGAAATGTGGAACAGATAGTAGTCCATGTTTATTTCCACCAGCGATGACTCTATCTTGCTACACTACGTCTAGTTGCGAACGGTATCTCTTGCAATTACTCCCGTACCGTCCGTAGCTAGCTAGTCGATTGCATGAGTTACCTTCGCTACACTACGTCGTAATGTGGTATGATGTTTGTATTGATGTAATGAATATTACTTGTGGAAGGAGGCACCAATATCCTGCCATCATCGCGTCACGGGTGTCACTAGAGCGAATGCAGCTCTTAAACTACCGCCTGCGATAATCTTGGGAAGGCGGCACGAATATGCTGCCATCATGTCGTCACGGGTGTCGCTAGAGCGAATGCAGCTCCTACACCACCGCCTGAGATAATCTTGGGAAGTCGGTACCAATATTACCATTCGCAACTATATGTAGTTTGACTTATTCATAGTGATATTGGTTTGGCAGTCATTTTGAATGTATCACGAATTACTAAAATTCATAAGTGTGATATATATATATAACATGATATAACTAACATCGATTAAAACAATAAATACATTGCTAATTGCTTAGGTGCAATCGATATTACTGATTAATACCATTTTCAAAATTCAAAATGGCCGCCAAAATATTGAGATACCGACCAATAAAATGACAAACCGATTGTTTAAACGCTTAAGGACCGTATTTAACTAAAAATCCATATGTGCAAAAATATACCTTAAACGCACACTAGTGTTAACATTATGTCATATGTGAGTACACTAATGTATAGACACTGTGACTGTTTATGTAAATGACGTCGAAATTTGACGAAATTCTCAGAGAAAATGCGCAATTCGCTTGACTACTTGACGTTATTTCCGGAAATATCGTAAAGCTTGTAACTGTAGATGATGACGTGTTATTTTACCTTTTAATAGATCGACGCCGGGTGGATGGGGTTCTGGAATATTATCGCGAGTTGTTTCGCTGGTCTGTTGGTTGTAAGGTGAGCTGAACTGTTCCCTGTCTTTCTGATGCTGTTGAAGTCCCCAGAGTGTCCTGTTTAAAGTGGTTTCACTATAAATCAGGCATTGTGTCATTCTGAGTCATAGTAATATGTGATAATGAACAGGCATTACCAGCTGCGGTAAATGACCAAGAAACCCATAACAAATAAGGTCACAGATGTGTTCGTGATGTCCGGGTTAGAGACGCTCCATTGTATATACAGTAGCATCTGGGTTTGTGTTCCCAGTTTACGCGCGGCGTTTTCATTCCCCACCCTTCTGGCTCACCTTTGCACTGCGTTTGCGGAACACCAGGGTGGCGTTTCACTAAACTTTATACGACTAAAATGTTCGTAAGTGCAGAATTATGATATTCTGTAAATTTTACATTAACGATGTTTTCTCAATGTCCAGACTGTACTAAATTTGCACTTATGAACATTTTAGTCGTACGATGTTTAGTGAAACGCAAAACCCTATCGCGTGCGCACGCAAAACCCTATCGCGTGCGCACGCAAAAGCTATCGGGTGTGATCAAAACCTATCACGTGCGCACGCAAAACCCTATCGCATGCGCACGCAAAACCTATTGCGTGCGCACGCGAAAGTAAAAAATATTTCCATGTCCCCTCTGTGCAACCGTAGTTATCAGTCAATGATGTTGATTTCGTTTCAGATTTTCAGACATATTCATGAAGCGGATGAAGCTTTACCTTATTGTGATGTTTATCTGTGCAATAATCTCCGCTGCCTGGTTCACGAGTTTGTGCAATAAATATATACCATATAACATAGGTAGGTATTTCCTTAACCCGTTCACCTGCTCACACCTAAGTAGTGACGGCGACTCTCTCGCGATTCAGAGGGTGTGTCTGAGAACGTGATTTGATTGGTCGAAGCAAACACGTCATTGTGAATTTACTGACGTCATTTCTCCATAAGAGTGGTGTAAACTACTGCTGCTGAGTGGTGTAATTCACGGTTAGATTTCTGTAAACTACTGGCTGAAATGTAAGAAGTAAATGTAATCGTTTACGTATAATTATGTCAGCATAGCCAAGGTGTATGCTCACGTGGTACTAACAACAACAACAAGTACCGATTCAAAGTACGTATTCTTTTATAGTTTCCTTATTACTCAACGGATTTTGATGAAATATGGCGCATCAAACGCGTCTTGTTAAGCTGCATTTGGTGGTCTCTGTATTTCCGACACGGAAATCGATTCTTCGCAAAAACGACATAAGCTTGTGCCAAACTCACTAGACCACAAAATGGAGCTGATAAAGACGCGTTTGCTGCGCCATATGTCATCACAATCCGTTGCATATTAAGGAAAATATCAAAGAATACGTACTTTGGAGTGGGCGACGTTGTTGTTGTTGTAACCACGTGATAATGCACCTTGATAGCGAAGGTTCACTGAGTTTGAGCTGTGCATGTAAATGAAGTTTATACAAACAAGGTCAGGTCAAGGATTTATCTTTACTGCTGTCTGTTCCATGTGTTGCTGCCGACGAACTTTTGGCCATTAAACGCATTAAATCCCAAACATATTTAAATGTATACGTACTTTTTCACCAATAACAAAAAAATCCTCCTCCCCAAAAATGTTTATTTGATGAAATCCCACCAAATATGATTTTACTGCGAAATAATGGAATTTGTGGACCGATTTTCAAAATATAGCTTTTGTTTTCTTGATTAAATGATTTCCAAGCTATCTAGCCAAGTTTCGGAGTCGATTTCCAAAAGTTTTCCTTTTTCGACTCCTCCTGCAGCTGCTTCAGCTTCTTTTGCCGCATTTAAATTCCCATAGGAAAATCATATTCCATCAAAACAATTGTGCAGGGTGACTTTATTGTTATTGATGAAAAAGAACTTACATTTAAATATGTTTTAGATTTAATATTAATATCCAAAGGGCCGTCTGCAGCAAAACATGGAACAGACAGTAGATGTATACTAGTATGTCCCTAGCCAGACACTACATGACTTTGTTGTCAGTTCCTTGTAGCGTCGCTCTATAGGAAACGGACAACCAATTGATTTCCCATAGACCCACATTCACACAAACATGACACTCACAAACTACCTGCGACAAAATCAATTTTGTTTCTTCCGTTCCTGGAGTCAGTGACCTAAGCCGGTTCTAGATCCATGCCAAACCCGGGGTCATGCGGGTTGATTTTCATGAGTTATTTCCCTTTTTTTGACGGAACCGTCTACTTTCACTTTCGAAATCTCCATCTCACCCCCACATCAAGTCGCATACAGAACAATTTAACCTGCATGTTTAGTGCATGCAAATAATATAATAAAATGTTTGGCACAGACATACCTTTCCTGTAGCATCTATTTTATTTATCTCTCTGTCATAATAATAACAATCAATGCCGTTGTCCTGAGAATTTACTCCTTGTTGCTAAGCTGTACCAGGACTGGTTTACCGTCTATATTATTCATACTGCGGGAATCTTCATCAAATGAACTGTGCAGTTATTTTATGAGATCTCGTGTGAGAAGTCATATCCGGTGGCGGAGGGAGTGACGGGAGGGGTGCTGACGCTGGTCAATAACCTGTCTGAAGTAGTATTCCTATTCATCCTCCTCATCCCAAATATAGGTTTGTTAAGTATGAAATAAAACGAATGCACCCGTTTAATCACAAGCAAACACTATACATCATCATGACGATATTAATATAAATGTACATTTGTAAATATAATCATTTATTGATACTTATGTCAGTATCGCGAAGATTCACTGAGTTTGATTCAACACTGCTGAATTAAAGTTTATCGTCTGCTGTTTATTTTTGTATTTCCCATTTTCCTCATTAAAAGATGCTTTGACAACAATGTATGTTGTGTCCTTTCCAATGAAAATGATTCTTAAGTGCTGTTAAACCATGTTTTTATTGACAAAGAAGAAAAAATACAATATAACAGCAGACGGCATTTTACCTTTCCCGCATTCTAAGGGTTAACTTGACATGCGCATGGCGGCGGTTCACGAACTTGTGAAGTGATAGGGTAATGGCATTTACTAAGTTAACTCTTTGCATGCTGGGAAATGAGTGGGTTATAAACAGTTCAAAAATACCAGACGACAATTCATTATAGCTTCTTTGATTTCTCCCAATAAATATCATGAATATGTCTTGGAATTTCATTAGAATTGAGTCCTCCGGACTCAATTCTAATAAAATTCCAAGACATATTTACATATAGAAATAAGAAACATACTCGTAATGTGTTGGATGTTATTTTCATCGCTAGCATGCACAGAGGTAAATAGTTTATGTCTGGTTGTGCATGTTGATCAGGGACAATTGTCTGGATTTAACGTTTTATTAAGATGTTGCGGCAGATTTATTATTCATAATAGGTAAATCGGCCATCAGGCCATGTATATGTGACGTTTAAGTTTACAACCGGAGTCATGTATTTTGAACTTCAGCGAGCCACGTGATCGATACTGTTTATATTCACCAAGCTGTAAGTGGACGCCGCTACACCCCACCCCCCCCCCCCCCCCCCCCACCCACGCCTGCTCTAATCTTGTCAACATTTATTTGTTTTATTTCCAAATACTTGAATATCAGCCTGATGTTGCAACTAATTCACGTGACACGCAAGTCCAACTGCACATAACTGCGAGTTTACGCTCAATAGTTAGACATTGATAGTGCATGCACATCGGATAGGAATTGGGAAGTACTGCTTGGTTGATAGAGTCTCATAAGTATAGTATGACTGACCCGTGAACTAGTAGGGGTGATACTATAATAACACACTTTTCTTCTATTTACTTTACATTATTTGTACATACATACGTATGTCAAATGTTCATTTGTAGTAACATCCAGGGGCCCGTTTCACTAAAGTTCGTACGAAGATTGTTATGAATTTATTTCTCACGTTTAATGTTACCATTATACGGAGCCCTGCAGGGGACATGGATTTTGTTTATATTAATTCGTTCCCACGAAATAACAATTCGTTCCCTCAATTTAACAATTTGTTCCCTCGAATTAACAATTCGTTTCCACGATATAACCATTCGTTCCCACGAATTAACAATTCGTTCCCGTGGGAACGAATTGTTATTTCGTGGGAACGAATTGTTAACTTGAGGGAACGAATTGTTAAATCGTGGGAACGAATTGTTAAATTGAGGGAACGAATTGTTATTTCGTGGGAACGAATTAATAAAAAAATAAAAAATAATATTATACGTCCCCTGCGGGGCTCCGTACCTTTCCTCCTACATGTACACATAATTAAATGTGAACACACCAAGAAAGATTGTCATACAACTGTCAGTGAAACAGTTACAGCACTATACATTTCAATGTTGCTCTTACGAACTGCAGTTTAGTGGAAAGGGCCCAAGACGTTCCTACACGTGTGTTGTCCTTCTATATAGGAACATCCTGGATGAACTGGGGTCTGCTCGGCTCCGTGGTCTTCACCTTGCCCCTGCTCTTCATATTCTCAGAGCGCTACCGGCGGACTGACCTCCATATCGAGGTGGACGTCACGCCACCAGATGACGCTGGCGACAAACCGGATGCAGTGCATACGAAATGCAGTGCGCATGATCAAGTGGTTTATATCCAGACCGGAAACGACACTAGTAGAGCATAGATAAGAATACCGGGCATATACATGTATGTGTGTTTTAATAACATGTTTATCAAGCAATGCTACGAAGAGAGTAGGAAATCCTATGCTCGTCGAGGAATTCCTACTGTGTCGGAGCCTAGCATGACAAACTTTACATCAAACGATGATCAGATATAGAACCTTTCCTTAAGAATGTTTAGCTATATACGGAATCAATTGGTCAATTGACGAAAATGGCAGCTATTGTCCAAGATGGTCGCCAACAATAGGCTGTGGATGCAAGTAAATTACATTATTTTGCCGAGGAAATACTAGTTTCATCATTTTATACTCGGGACACATGCGGTGTTATAGAATATAAGGTTTGACAATGCCCAGCCGTGGGTAAACGTTTGTCGTAGCACGAGGGAACTGTTTGAACCCCAATGCCGTAGTGTCACGGCAATTGTTTATCCACGGCTGGACATGCTTGAATGTTATTAATACATTTCCGTCGGAAATATCGTACAATTTGAGCATTTATTTATGCAGTACTTTCGGTACTTTGATAATCTGCTCCATTCAAACCGCAGTACACGTCGCGTGATCAATTTCAAATTTCAGTGCAACCGTTGTGAACTGGTCTGGTTACGTAATGGCGCGATTTATAACGTCATGAGACACATAACATGCATTACGTGTATGTTGGCTTGGCCCCGAAATGAGCATTGTCTACGGCCATGGTCATGCAGCACATACTGTACGTTTGAGCACGGCTGTGAGCGGTGTCAAACAACGGCAGACATAACAATTCACTAGTATTACCATAAAGACGTGGCTGAACTGGTGCCTGCTGGCCGCCACCGCTTTTCGCTGCCCATGTTGTTCCTGTTTCCAGAGCGCTACTCACGGACCCAACTGGACGTCACGGAACATCCCGAACACAAGCCGAATCATATATCGTGAGAGCTTGTCGCAGGTGGACCATACTGACAGGATGATTTTACGTCGGGTGCACGGAAACCTTATTCAAACGAGTTTCATTTCTATAGATGTCAATGTGCAGGGGACATTTCACTAAACTTCGTACGACTAAAATGTTCGTAAGTGCAAACTTATGATAGTCTGTAAATTGCACATTAACAATGTTTTCTTGTAAACAATTATTGGATTTACATTTATTGATTTATTAATAAATGTAAATCCATCAATTGAAATTTACAGACTATTCTTAATCTGCACTTACGAACATTTTGTATTTCAATTTTTTTTTTATTCTCTTTGTTACATATAATACATACATGTGCATAAACAATTTTACAATTTATGTGTACAAAATGATTGAACAATTGAACATTTTTTTTGTCTTAGTATATGTGACATGTAACAACGAGTTTGTATATCATAATGTGTATGGGTGTTGTGGGTATACATGGGTGCGGGGGTTTGGGTCTTGGTTAATGCAACAAAAAAAAGAGAGAACGTTTTTGGCATTACTAGTATATATATATCTATGTGTGGGTACTTTGGTATACGTTTTGTTAGTTGAAGTGAAAATCATTCCATTTTGTATTAAATTGCAACAGTTTATCTTTCATTGTCGCAAATGTCTCTTCAATTAAGATTGTTTTCTGTAGATACATGTTGAATGAGTTTAGTGTTGGCAGTGTTGAGCAACATTTATTTACATTTGAATATAAAATATTTTGCTAGAAGGATAATGAAATTAATTAGAACCGACCTTTGTTTAGAAACTACGTTAATATTACAAAATGATATGTGTTCGTAATTTAGATATGCGTTGTAATTTAGTTTCGATTTCAATAATTCATATATTTCCGACCAAAATGTTTGGATAGTTTGACATTCCCAAAACATATGTTTATTTGAGTCTACGTTCATATTACAAAATTCACACAAGTTTGATGGTTTCAAATTACATACAAATAGGAAGGAGTTATTTGGTATTATTCTCATTAGGTATTTGTACTGGAATGCTCTTAGTTTTGTGCTTATAGTATTTTTGATAGGTGAGATAAATATTTTCTTCCATTTAATATTTTGAATATTTAATTCATTTTCCCATTTGACAGTGTGTTTTTTAATATAGTTAATCGCATTGTATCGATTTGTATGTCTATAACATCTTATTGGCCATTTTATTTTTTAAAAGTTTCGAAATTAGATATTCAGGTGTGCCAGTGTCAATATTTTCTGTTTTAAGTGTTTCTTTCCATGCATCTTTGATATTACCTATTAATGTATAGTACTTTAGGAAATCTCCATTGCTTAAATTGTACAAATTCTTTAGTTCATGAAATTTATAGAAGTTTTTTGTTCTATAATCGTAAATATTTTTTATAAACATTATACCTTTATCGTGCCAATCTTTATATAAATAATGTATTGCTTTGTTTGATGTTGGTATTATGCCATAATATTTCATTTGATATGACAGGGTGTATATGTTTAAAGTTAATTTTACTCCACGATTTAATAATCTCACCTAAAAATGTATACCTTTTTATTATCTGTTTTGCATCAACTTGATTAAAATTACACTTGAACAGTAAATCACCACCATACTTGTTCAATTCATTGTCATAAGCTGTTTTCCATTGATTCTGTGATCCCTTTAATCTTTTTATCCAAGATGCTTTTAATGAATGCAAAAAGCTTGAATATTTATCATTTTTAATCCACAATTTTCGTAGTTTTGAATAATTGTTTTTCTACATATTTTATCAGGTTTTCCATCCTAAAGAAAGTCAAACATATATTTATTTATCTCTTTAATGATTTCATCAGACGGATTTTCTAGTACTGTCAGCGGATATACCAGTTTAGGGAATGCAAATGTTTTTAATACTGCTATTTTTCCTATTAGTGTTAGGTTCCATTTTTTCCAACTATTTAGGCAGTTCTGGAATGACTTAATTTTGGGTGTTAGATTTAGTAGTTGCAGTTTTGTTTTATCGTTTGTAAAAGTTATTCCTAGAGTTGAGGCTTGTTCATTAGACCATGTATATAAATTATTGTTGCACCATTTATTTGTGTTATATCTAGTTGTTCCCAATTTTAAAATAGTACATTTTCCTTTGTTTAATTTTAACCCAGATATATTTGCAAATTGTTCTAGAGTTCTAACAAGTTCTTTGAACAATTGTTCGGTGCCATCAAGTGTAAAGCTTGCATCATCTGCAAAAAGTGTTTGTTTTATTTCCTCCCCACCAAGAGTTTGACCTTTAATGTTTGTGTTACTGTTAATTTTACGTGACAATAGTTCTATGCATAGTATGCAAATATATGCTGATAATGGACAGCCTTGTCTGACGCCCTTTTTAACGTTAAATAAATTGGATAGATGACCGTTATTTGTGATACAACTTTTAGCGTCTTTGTAAAATAGAGGTATCCATTGAATTAGTGAGTTGCCAAAGTTGAGATGCTGTAGACATTTAATTATAAATGTATGGCTTAGACTATCGAAAGCTTTTTGAAAGTCTGCAAAAAATATCATTCCTGTTTTATTGTTTTCATTTGTGTCTTCAATTATTTCCATAAGGGTTCGTACATTTTCTCCAATATATCTTCCTTTAATGAACCCTGTCTGGTTAACATTTATTAGGGTGTTTAATACTTTCTTGATTCTGTTAGCTATTACTTTTGTTGCAATTTTATAATCCACGTTTAAAAGTGATATTGGTCTCCAGTTTTCAATAAAGAGCGTATTTTTATCTTTTTTTGGTAGTAGAGTAATTATGCCTTGTTTTTGAAGTTCCGTTAGAGTTCCATTTTCATATGAGTAATTTATCGACTTTATATAATAATCCTTTATGTCACTCCAGTAAAGTTTATAAAATTCTGCTGTTAAACCATCGGATCCAGGACTTTTCATGTTTTTCATTTCCTTTAAGGCTAATTGACATTCGTATCATTTATTATACCATCACATGATTGTTTTTTCAGCATCACTTAGTTTATGTTCTGTCGTGTTTAAGAAACTGTTATCGTCATTATCTAAATTTAATGTCCTCGCTATATAACCTTCGTAATAATCTTTAACATGATTCAAAATATTTGCATGGTCTGTTTCGATGTTATTCTGTATGTTTAGCTGTTTAATTGTTCGTTCTTCTGATCTTTTTTTCTCCATGTTCTTGAAATATTTTGTATTTTTTTCAGCACCTTCCACCCATTCAGCTTTTGATCTTAAAAGTATTCCCTTTGTTTTTTCTTTTTCTTCTATTATGTTATCAAGCTTACTTTTCTCCAAATTAAGTTTGTCTGCTACATCTTGATTGGTTGGGTTTTCATTTATTTGTCTTTCCAATTGTTGAATTTCTTTTTCTATTTTAGTTTCTTCCTCTCTTTGTTTCTTTTTCAATGTACTTGAGTATTTAATTGCTTCATTTCGTACTGAACCTTTTATTAGTTCCCACATAGTGTTTGGGTTACATCTATTATTGATGGTAGCAGTTTCGTGTATTGTATCTTTTATCTTTTGTTTAAATTCTGTTTGTAGTAGTAAACTATTATTTATTTAAAATAGCCGGTTCCTCTAACCGTTTCGCATACATTCAGAGTTAAAGTAATTGCCGAATGATCTGAAAGAAATCCGGAAATTATGTCACATTCGGTGACCATATTTAGCATATTAGCTGTTATAAGAAAATAGTCTAGTCTGCAAAATATAGGTGGTTTGTGATTAGAATGCCACGTGAATCGTTTTTTGTCCGGATGCCTGACTCTGAATATATCATATAATTCATTGTTATTGATAATATCGTTTATTTTTTCCGAACATTTTTTATATCTATCTGTATTTCCATTTAGTTTATCGGTTTCAACATTTAATACATTGTTTAAACTGGCTAAGCAACTAACAAACAAGCGCAGCTCATCTTCACAAATCCCCTCGCTTTTTGAAAATGGATCTGAAGCTACGACTGATACTCAAAAAACCGAAATGCTTAATTCTTATTTTTGTAAGCAATCATTACTAGATGACAGCAACACAGAATTACCTACACTTGACCAAACATCACCATACTCCATTTCGACTATTTTTCTCACACCCCAAGATGTACGTGGTGCCATATCCAACATCGACCCTTCTAAAGCATGTGGTCCCGACCTAATTAGCCCGCGCCTTCTTCGTGAAGGCTCCGAAGTCTTATCGCAGCCTCTGGCCACATACTTCAACAAGCTCAATGCATCTTCATATTTCCCTTCTACATGGAAACTAGCAGACGTAGTTCCGATATTTAAAAAGGCTGATCCATCGAATCCGCAGAACTACCGACCCATATCCCTACTAAGCTGTATTGGTAAACTTATGGAGCGATGCATTCACAAGCATTTATACAATTATATAACTGTCAATAATATTCTCACGCCTCTTCAATCAGGATTCATTAAAGGAGACTCGACGATCAACCAGCTAACATATATATACAACGATATCATCAAAGCATTGGATGACGTTAAAGAAGTCCGAACCGTTTTCTGCGATATCTCAAACGCATTTGATAGAGTCTGGCACCGCGGCCTTATAATGAAACTCTCCTCAATCGGAATGACCGGGAACCTTATTTCCCTGGTTTAAAATCGTACCTAGCAGATAGAAAAACAGCGAGTAGTACACTTAAACGCATCTTCCGAATGGTCTAATGTAACCGCCGGAGTTCCCCAAGGATCCATTTTGGGCCCTTTGCTCTTTCTTATCTACATTAACGATATAGTTCAAACTATCAACTCTAAAATTCGACTATTTGCAGACGATACAAGCTTATACATCATTGTAGACGACCCATCAGAATCCGCAACACAACTAATTGCCGATCTTAACACAGTGCACCAATGGTCACAAAACTGGTTAGTAACATTTAATCCATCAAAAACCGAGTCCATGATATTTTCGAAAAAACAAAATAAGCTCTATCATCCTGATCTTTATATGAACAATACTGTAATAAACACTGTAACCGAGCACAAACACTTAGGTTTAACGTTCTCTGACGATGGAAAATGGACAGCACACATTTCAAGTTCTTTAGAGAAAGCTTGGCAGAGGATAGGAATTCTAAGATCGCTCAAATTCACATTAACTAGAACAAGCATTGAACGCCTTTATATCATAACCATCCGCCCACTACTCGAATATGGAAACATTGTTTGGGACAACTGTACCAACTATCTAAAAAATGACCTCGATGCTATACAAACCGAGGCAGCACGCATTCTAACAGGTGCAACAAAACTTTGCAGCATTGACAACCTTTATAGATATCTTAAATGGGAAACTCTCTCATTACGCCGAAAAAAACACAAGCTCGTACAACTCTACAAAATGAAGAATGGCCTAACACCAACATATTTAACAACACTTATACCTACCGAAACACAACAGCGTTACGCCCTTAGAAATGTAAACAATATACCGTCACTATATGGTCGCACCACAGCAATATACCAATTCCTTCCTCCCATCCACTATCAGAGACTGGAACAGTCTTAACCAGAATCTACCAGATTAACGCCCCAACAATATCCAGCTTCAAATACAGACTTAACAAAGATACATCTAAATCATCCCCTCTGTTTAACGTGGGTACCCGAAAAGACCAAATCCTACACGCTCGATTACGAATGTCTTGCAGTTCCCTAAATTATTATCTCTACAGAAAATCAATAATAGACTCACCTCTCTGTACTGTGGCGCCCCAGAGACTGTCAGTCACTTTCTCACATCATGCAGACAATATCAACACCAACGACAATGTACCTCATGATATTCCATGTATTCCGTCAACTGAAAATCTTTTGAACGGAAACGAACACTTGACTTTCGATCAAAATAAAAAAATGTTTATAAGTGTCCAAAACTACATAACAGCAACAAATAGATTTTAGCATCATAATATCATTCCAACATAGACAACCAAAATATACCATACATATCATCCTAACAATAGACGAACAACTTCCGGGCACTATCCATTTACGCCGCTCAGGGGCGACTCCCCGTCCACGGAACGTGAGACGGAAATTGTGAGGGTTGGGAAAGGCATGGGCGATTCCCCATGTAACCCCCCCACTCCTGTGTCCCTGTCTCATTTGCTTGGTGACCATCTCTGAAGCACAGCCACACGCATTCTCATGTCATAAATCTAAGGTTTAAACACTGTCAATCTCATTATGTAAGTACACCATTGTAAGACAAAGTTATTCCACTTAGACTATTTCAACATGTATATTCGCCTGTATGTGCACTTAACTATATTGTACCACATTCGTGTCTTACATCCACCTTGTGGGAGACGAATTCATATAAGCTTCACGCTTGTTTTCATATCCCTGTCATTGTATACCTTGTATTGTACCATATACTGTCGAATAAATATTGTTTAAACTAATACATTGTTGAAATCCCCTCCTAAAACCATACTTTCACTATTATTCTCTAAAATGAATTGTTCTATTCTTGAAAAAAAGTTACGTCATCTTCATTTGGTCCATATATATTTAATAGTACTATTGTTGTATCGACTACTTTAATTTTTAATAACTGTAGGCGTCCCTGTATTATTTCTGTATGTTCGAGTATTTCGTATGTCGATGTTAGATTCAGTAGAATACCAATACCTTTGCTATTGGAGCTGTTTCCACTTAGGAAAATGTCTTGACCCCATTGTTTCTTCCACATTTCCTTGTTTTCTTGTGTACAGTGAAGTTCTTGGAGGAAACATATTGAGAATTTCTTTTGTTTAGCCAACTGAATACTTTTTTACGTTTAGTTTGATGTCCAAGCCCATTAACATTCAGACTACATAGTTTTATTTGAGTATCCATAATTTGTTGTTATTTGAGGACATAATCTTTAATTCAAAACTGCGTTGTAATAATTAGTTTATTTGTACGACTGACCAAATATTATGAGTTAAGCGTGATATACTTTTGTATTGCCATGTTTGTACCATTCGTAAGTAAAAAAGGGGGATGGGGAAGAGGGGCAAAGACTGAGTATGAGTTTTTTGTTTGTTGTGCATATTCGGTTGGGAGAGGTTTTGTTGTCGTGTGTTGTTACGCTACAGTGGTATGTGTCTACTACGGATGAGTGTCTTCTTGGTCTAACTATGATGATATGTGTGAATATACGACAGTGTCTTGATTTTACAGTAAATGAGTTTTACATCATATGTGTCTAAATATGATAGAATATGTAGCAGTAGCAGTATTCACTAATTTGATATATGTGTTTTGGTTACAAGACATGCATTGTTGGGATTATGAATTTCTGCATGGAATGGGCCTCCAGTTGAGAAAATGATTCAATTGCGAGTTTTGGAGACATAATTTTTGCATTATCCTTACCGAGTATGCATTTACTTTACTTGTTTTGCGGTTGCTACTAGTGCTTGTTTAGATAGTTAAAAGTTGACGAACAGCGCAGTCCCCGATCAGACAGCGCGAGTGTACAGTCAGATCTCGGCCTACAGTGTTATCATGTGTGGTAAGGTCCATTTTCCCAACAGGGGACTTCACTAATATAAAATGAGATAATGTTAATTTAGACAGTTATAAATGTTGAACAGTGCGATCCCCGATCAGACTGCGCGAGTGCACGGTCTGATCCCGGCCAACACCGTTAGCATATGTCGTAAGGTCCATTTTTCCAACAGGGGACTTCATTATTATACAGTAGATACAGTTAATTAAACTAGTTGAAATTGGCGAACAGCGTAGACCCCGATCAGACTGCGCGAGTGCACAGTCCGGTCGGTCTACACTGTTATTTTATGCCGTAAGGTCCATTTTTCCAACACGGGACATCATTATTATACAGTAGAGAAAGTTAGTTGAAATAATTGAAATCGGCGAACAGCGCAGACCCTGATCAGACTGCGCGAGTGCACAGTCTGATCTCGGCCAACATTGTTATCATGTGTCTTAATGTCAATTTTCCCAATAGGGGGCTTCACCTTTGTACAGTGAGATATTGTTAATCTAAATTGTTACAAATGGCGAACTGCGCAGTCTCCTATCAGACTGCGCGAACATTTTAGTCGTACGAAGTTTAGTGAAACGGACGCCAGGGGACTGAGGAAACTATTTTGAGTTAATGGACATTCGAGTTGTATAGGAAAATGTGTATCTGGGAACAAGTATTTGACTTTGATTTATCAGTAGTTTGAACCTTAACCCTTTCAACCCTAAGGAACTGGAATGGACTGTGATATGCTAATGTTCCGACCAATCCAATGGTCACAAAATGATTTTCAGATTCGTCCATTTATGAAAAGGGGGTGTTTTTGTTCTAAGAAATATTAAAATAACTTTCAAAAAGTGCAGATCCTGATGAGACGGCTCGTTACGAGCCGGCTCATCTGGATCTGCACTTTTTACATAAACCGCTATAGCTGTGTTTCGGGTTCAAAGGGTTAAGAGAGTTTGAGTGTAGACTGTATTTGAAGGGGTCAGTGAAGGAAGGGGACTAAGTCCATATGACTTAGGCCTCTACTACCACTGACCATGTTACATGTCGATCCGTATTGTTATCAGGCTGTCGCAATGCTGTTTTGTGATCGTGGTTCGTATTGGTGTACGGATATGCACGGACTAGACAGTGTGTTCATTGACAGCGTGTCACGTTGGGTGAAGTTGTTTTTGTTTATTAGTGTTTAACGGCCTATCAACATCTAAGGTCATGAAAGGCCAGGCTAACGGGTCCGATCCAATGTTATCCTGCTGCATTGGGGCGGGGGAGGGGGATCCCAAAATCAGAACGGAATATTTAAATTGACATGTATGTATTACACAACCACCTGCGTTAATCTTGTCCATATGTCAACGTTTCTGAACATAGTTTGCCAATCTCAACGCGTAATCAAGCAGTTTGATTGGCTGAGCACAGCTCAGGCTCAGCCAATCTAGCTGTTTCAACAAGTTTTGGTTAAAAAAAAAAAAAAAAAAGATAAAAAAAAAAAAAAAAAATAGTCAGGATTAGCTCAGTATGTTGCTGGTTAAAGAATAGTAAATGCATTAATATATTATTGTGATACAATATACTAGTAAACTCTAATAGTTTTCTTGTTGATAAACACTTTTTTTGTTATCGTGGGCGTTTGTATTAATGATATACACATTACATACATAGTATATATGTAGTTGCATGTGTGCATATGTGAAGCTCATAAGTGGACAATCTATAATCGATAGATCACAGTTACCTGCATGATATCTTTCATAATATGTATCTTGTTGATTATATCTGACGAAATATAGCATAGATAAAAATGGGTTTCACTGAGCTGTGGTTGGGGATCAAAGAGAAACAACATGCAATCCCGTAGGTAAATAATAATAGTATATTCACAACACATATCAATAAAACAACCCGAATGTTCTGTCTGTAACGCAGAAGTCGCCCTGCGTTACAGACAGAACATTCGGGCTTACAATATAATAGGCGGACACGAGTAAAATATAGCACTATAACAATGTACGCAACGACGGCATATAAAGCGTTTGACGGAGATCGCAATAACGATATATCTAATTAGTATAATAACTAAATGGTGCAGCTCCAGATGGAAACCATGGCTCACGAAACGGACCTTACGAAATGTTCACTTATGTGTAGACCCTAATCAGCATGGTCATCCTCGGAAGATGATCAGGAACTACACGTTTCGCCATTCATTTCATTGCGGAATCATTTCTGCTGATTGTGAATATATTTTGTCAGACTTCTCACCGGTCTAAATATCTGATGTATCGTAGTGTCCGTTTTCAAACGATGATGCCTGTGTTTTTTACTATGATGTCCGTTTTTTTGGCATAAAATGGGCTTCCACAGTGTAATAACACTGTTTCTTAAATTTCAGCCAGTAGTTTACAGAAATCTAACGGTGAATTACACCACTCAGTAGCAGTAGTTGACATCACTCTCGTGTTTACCATATATTGAGAAATGACGTCAGTAAGGTCGCAATGACGTGATTCCTTCGACCAATCAAATCATGTTCTCGGACATATTATGATCAAGGCGTATGGTCACGTGGTACTAACAACAACAACAAGTACCGATTCAAAGTACGTATTCTTTTATAGTGTCCTTATTACGTAACGGATTTTGAAGAAATATGGCGCATCAAACGCGTTTTGTTAAACTGCATTTGGTGGTCTCTGTATTTTCGCCCACACTTCTGTCGGTTTTGCGAAGAATCGATTTCCGTGTCTCCGACACGGAAATCGATTCTTCGCAAAAACGACATAAGTCTGTGCCAAACTCCATAGACCACCAAATGCAGCTCATGAAGACGCGTTTGCTGCGCCATATTTCATAAGAATAATACTTACTTTGGAGTGGGCGACGTTGTTGTTGTTGTAACCACGTGATCATGCACAAGTTCCACATCGTGCAATATTGCACGACGTTAGGAGCGAAATATCATTGCGCGACGAAAGAAGTGGCACATATCCACATACAAATCAAATACATGTAACCTTCTTAGTATATACGTACATCACTCGCAATTTATATTCGCCTAGGAAATATACAAAATATAAATGAAATAAACAAATTAGTGGCGAGTTAAGACGGAACTATTTTGCGAGGTGAAACGTAGTTCCGGCACTGACCAATATGAAAACATATTGACGGCTTGCGTTGCATAGTGTTTCATATAATTCATATGTAATATTTCTGTGTACCTAGCCGACAATTGCGGAAATAGAAATATGAACATACACATGATGGTACAGTGGAACCTCTCTAAACCGGACACCAATAATCATCTGTGATCTTATTTTTCTTGGGTTTCTTGGTCATTTATCTCAGGTGATAATGTCTGTTCATGATCGCATAGCGCACGACTATGGCTCATACTTATCAAATGCCTGATGTACAGTGAAACCTCACAGGGTGTCCGGTTTAGAGAGGTTCCACTGTACGTTGTAACGTCTATGAAACAGACACCCTGGTAGAACCCCAGTGTGTCCGTTTTATGGAGGTTCGCCACTCTAGTAGATCCCCAGTGTGTCGGTTTCAGGGAGGTTCACCACCCTGGTAGATCCCCAGTGTGTCAGTTTTAGGGAGGTTCGCCACCCTGGTAGTTCCCCAGTGTGTCCGTTTTAGGGAGCTTCGCCACCCTGGTAGATCCCCAGTGTGCCCGTTTTATGGAGGTTCGCCACTCTCGTAGATCCCCAGTGTGTCGGTTTCAGGGAGATTCACCACCCTGGTAGATCCCCAGTGTGTCAGTTTTAGGGAGATTCACCACCCTGGTAGATCCCCAGTGTGTGACTTTTAGGGACATTCACCACCCTGGTAGAGCCCCAGTGTGTCAGTTTTTTGGAAGTCCCATGTACACCGAACATGAGGAGCACACACATTATGCAAGACATATACATTGCAATCAACAAGCGTGGAATAAATAGGAGGACTGGTTACATGTACATGTACTAAAATTTATAACAAGTTGGCCAAATACGTGAATATATATATCACAAAGGGGAAATGTATGCGCAGTCTTACATGTACATAGACAGGAATGTAAATATACAATTAATACGTAACCATGTCCATGCATTTTTGATTCTGAGCGACAATATTCAACGCAGAATGTTGCAAACATGCCAAATGTTTCTCGGCCTAGTGCTGCACCAGGGGCCCGTTTCACTAAACTTCCTACGACTAAAATGTTCGCAAGTGCAAATTTAGGATCGTCTGTAAAGTTCAATTGATGGATTTACATTTATTGAGCATAGGCTGCATATGCAGCCTATGCTCAATAAATATAAATCCAATAATTGTTTACAAGAAAACGGTGTTAATGTGAAATTTAACAGACTATCATAATTTTGCACTTACGAACATTTTAGTCGTACGAAGTTTAGTGAAACGGGCCCCAGAGGAGTATGTTTCTGCTCATTAGAGCCGGTGCCGCACCTTTATACTGTGACAACTCTCGCACAGACATTGCTGCTAATGAACAATAGTACCGCACTTGCAATAGCTTTTATCGTGTAGTCATGTTCGGCGCTATCATATGAAAACGTACTTGTGCCAATGCTAAACTATATTTATACTAAGTCCAAGTTAGGAGATACTATCTCCTAATTAGGACTTACTATCTCATAATTATGAATAAGTATCTCCTAATTAGGACTTAGTATGTTTAATTAGGACTCAATATATCCTAATTAGGAGTTAGTATCTCATAATTAGGAGATAAAAGAAAATTCAGCATTGACACAGATAATATGTCCTAATTAGGAGATACTAACTCCTAATTAGGAGTTACTAAGTCCTATCTAGGAGATAATATCTCCTAACTATTTGTCACAATTTATTTGTCATTACAAGTGTAAAATAATGTATGTTCGCCTCAATTGGTGATACAACCTGGTGATACAAGTACGACGATAGCCTACATGTGTCACTACTTTCAGTTACTTGCAATGGTCATATGCATTGCAATAAAACACGTACATGTATACATAATGGGGAATCGTAGCTAGTTATCTCCCTTTTAATTTATAGAAATCCGGTCCAAATTGTATAATTTAGGACCGGAATGCAGGACTGCATTATTTGCCAGATTCATATTTTATCACTTATTCATGTTATTGCAATCAGTGTAGACTCAGATCAGACTGCACATATATGTGCAGTCTGATCTGCGTCTACTCTTTTCGCAAAAACTAGTATTTGCGCATTTCAGTAAGAAGTAAAAGCTGAAATGCAGCACAGGACCGAATATCTATAAATAGATTTACAAAGGGAAATAACTAGCTGCATGTACGATCCCTCATTACATGTTCATATACGACCATGCTACTAGACACACCCGTTATCCGGAGATACGCAACTAGGGGAGGAGAACATGGAAAGGGGAACGCACAAACTAGTGGGAATTTGGAGGGTTTGTAAAATTAGCTAAAACAATATATTTTATGCATGATCAGAACAATGTGAGCTTGCAACGTTGAGGAAGAATGATTGAAGCACATGTAGCAAAAATATTGAGCTCGAACGCCGTCGTAAAAGTTGAAAATTTATAAATTCAATATAGATTTTATTTTTTTTTGTCATTTTTGTTTAAAAAATCGTCTTTCCTGCACCGCAACCAATCGTATGCTTTTCAGCACTATCAGGCATACAGTTATGTTTGCTGATCATTTACACTGAATACCTTGAAAGCGACAGCGACCAGGATCTTCTGAGAAAAAATGGCGGCCGTTTTATGCACCGTGGTATAGCGCAAAATGGTGCACAAAAACTATGGGACTGGAGGACACAAATTGGGGGACGAGTGCACACAAACTGTGGAACGCGCTGCACAGAAAATGCCAATATACGTGGGTTTTAAGTTGCAAATTCACGTATGTATTTACAAAAATATTATATTTGCAGACGAGGATCCACGAATATTTACGCAGGGGCCGGTCCAAATGTGTCTGTAAGGAATTTATGCAAGTTTTTAATCAATATTCACCACAATTATGCATTGTTTTAGTAAGTTCGCTGTTCAATGCAGGCTTCTTTAGCAGCGCTCGTTTATTAATGGGCGAGCAGAGCCTCATTTCGTATGCAATCAGTAAACCCGTTTAATACATATCACACATTAAACCATAGGTCACCACCTAAACTCGCACCACACTTCGTTTATAACTTGAAGCACGGGGGTGGGAGAATCAACCATGCGGAACTGAGTTAACCATGCTAATCGATGACCAGGCGAAGTAGTGCAGCCAAGGTCAGGGCCGGATCCTGGATTTGGAGAAAGGGGGGGGCGTGGGTGAGGGGGGTATGGGGGTCCTCCCCTAGAAAATTTAGAAAATTTGATTTAGTGTCTCTGATGCATTTTCCTGGCATTTGAGAACAGAATACTGATACCCTTTTCTAATCTGAATAAAAAAAATCATTGCTTCGTCAAAAATAGGGCGGGGGGGGAGGCGTACGCCTCTCACGCCCCCACCCCCCTGTATCCGGGCTTGAAGGTGCAACTCAATCTTATTATCATTGGCGTTAGCAAGACGTTTGGCAATGATAACCATAATGAGAGTGTCCTGTGTATTCTCGAGGCAGATAGCGACACATTCCAGTCGGAATTATCCCGGAATAAGGACCGACTCTCATTGCAATTGAGATACTGCACAGTCCGTCAGCGGGCTGCAAAAACACACTAGAGCACCCACCGCCACAAGTTTAAGAACTTTCCACCGGTAAAGACAGTGATGCTGGAGCGCGAGTGGCCTAGGGTGTAGCGAGATGGACTGTGGATCGGAGGTCCCCGAACTGCGCAGGTTCGAGACGCGGTCGGAGCCGGCGGTGTTGTGTCCTTGAGCAAGACACTTTGTGGTGGTGATGTGTAAATATTTTACACACATGTAATACATGCATGGTGACTGTCTAGATGGTACAATGTACACAGATAAGACGTACCGCAGTTACCCTTGGTGATGGGAAATAAAGAGATATCTCGCTAGGACGAGGGTGCTCCGAGGACACCGGAGGAATATATATACATACAATACAATTGCAGTGTTACTTAGTATAAGTATGGTGTTTATATGTTGTATATACACATCACGGTGCTCTCCGACAAACAGTGGGTGCTACAGAAACAACAACGATTGCGTCACAAACATTCTATGACGGACGGAATGGTCGTAGGACGAACGAATGCACTTGTGAATCGATGGATTGGTTATCGCGGACAAAACTTTATGGCGACCCCCCGAAATTCTGCGGATGAAATCATGTCGACTTGTCGTATGCCGTGCAAGCTTGCTGTGGTCTTTCTCCGGGTACTCCGGGTTTCCTCCGAGTTTAGGTGGTGACCTATGGTTTAATGTGTGATATGTATTAAACGGGTTTACTGATTGAAATACGAAATGAGGCTCTGCTCGCCCATTAATAAACGAGCGCTGCTAAAGAAGCCTGCATTGAACAGCGAACTTACTAAAACAATGCATAATTGTGGTGAATATTGATTAAAAACTTGCATAAATTCCTTACAGACACTTTGGACCGCCCCTGCGTAAATATTCGTGGATCCTCGTCTGCAAATATAATATTTTTGTAAATACATACGTGAATTTTCAACTTAAAATTAAAACCCACGTATATTGGCATTTTCTTTGCAGCGCGTTCCACAGTTTGTGTGCACTCGTCCCCCAATTTGTGTCCTCCAGTCCCATAGTTTTTGTGCACCATTTTGCGCTATACCACGGTGCATAAAACGGCCGCCATTTTTTTCTCAGAAGATCCTGGTCGCTGTCGCTTTCAAGGTATCAGTGTAAATGATCAGCAAACATAACTGTATGCCTGATAGTGCTGAAAAGCATACGATTGGTGCAGGAAAGACGATTTTTTAAACAAAAATGACAAAAAAAATAAAATCCTATATTGAATTTATAAATTTTCAACTTTTACGACGGCGTTCGAGCTCAATATTTTTGCTACATGTGCTTCAATCATTCTTCCTCAACGTTGCAAGCTCACATTGTTCTGATCATGCATAAAATATATTGTTTTAGCTAATTTTACAAACCCTCCAAATTCCCACTAGTTTGTGCGTTCCCCTTTCCATGTTCTCCTCCCCTAGTTGCGTATCTCCGGATAACGGGTGTGCTAGAGAACTGGAGCGTATAAGGGCTAAGCGACCAGTCTAGCCCATTATCAGCCTGTACATCCGCATTGTCTGATCATAATCTGCACCGTTCGTCATTCAGCCGAGAAAACACTCATAATGCATGCTTCTACATGTAACTTATATTTTGTTTGTTTGTTTATTGGTGTTTAGCGGCATATCAACAGCTACGGTCATGTAAGGCCGGGCAAACGGGTTCGATCCCGTTTTGGGGAAATCCCAAAAATCAAAACGGAATATTTACATCGAGAAAAAATATATTCAGCCCTGAAATTAGAATAACCTGACCTGGTGCCAGGATCATACCACACCAAAGTCACTTGGCCCCTTCCCCTAAAATAGGGATTACGAATAATCGTAATATGCACATAAGGGGTATAACCAGATTCAACAGTCACATACAAAATGCCAAAGACGTATGTGAGGGCCAAACCGGTCTCCAGTTGGAATTCCGGTAAGGATGAACCCCGGTCGTTAAAGTACCCATCGCATTCTCGCACCTGTCACCCAGTTATATTTTGATACTTAGCAGGCTTCAGGAGTGTTCTAGAAGATGAGACATGTGAATATCCTATATGCCACCAGCTCATTCTTCCAGCCACAACCACGGGCTATATAAACAATTAAAAAAGGATATATGTTTCGATAATATTAAAATAAAGGAAAATTTAAGAATTAGTCTTCTTTTTATTTCGTGAAATTTTGTCAAATATTGATTTTATTGAGTTAAAACAATTTCCCCATGTTTAATCCCCACAGACATCTTCACAGAGTGAAGATGTCTATGGGGATTTAACATGGGGAATTTGTATACATTGATATGTATCCCTGCATCATAAATAATGAACATACGTTTTTATCAGTAACTCATCTAATGGCACATAAGTGACGACGAAACAACATATGGGTTGTGTACATGAATAAAAAGGTCACCGAACGTGAGTAGTCACCACTGATAGTTCGACATTCAATATAATAGCTTTTAGTGGAGGAGTAAACGTGTTTATTGTGGCGGCTTGCGGGATACGGGTCCATATTTCTGCCCTAACCAATCTCATATCTTCAAAGTCATACTCAGGAACCTGGGTTTTGTCATTGGTAGATGCGACAAGCCATGTGACTTTTTACCTAAGAAAATGCGCGATATGTCATAGTTTCTGTAAATGGCGTCGAATTGACGAAATGTTGGTACAAATGCGGAATTATAATGTTCATTTACGAACATATACATGTAGAAAGTTTGGCAAATATTGTCACGATATATCGCAGTTTCGCTACAATGGTCGAAAATGCTATAAACCCCATTTCTCAACTCGCAGCTACATACTTGAGACACGCCATGTGGTCGTGTACCTTCGGATATCTGCGTAATTTCATTAAATACGTTTATAAAATTTACAACATTTTTCATAAATAAAGTCAAAAGTTGACAATATTTTCAGGGTACCTGCGGAATATATTTCCGCATGTACTCTGAACATTTTGTCAACTTTTTGACACCATTGACGGAAAATATTGTAAATTTTGTAAACTTATTTCATGAAATTACCCAGATGTCAACATCACATGGCGTGTCTCCTATGTGGCAAACGGTCGGGAGATACATCGTTGGAAATCAGCGACGATATGCGCTAATAATTCCAGCACAAAACTATTTACACAATTCCCTAACATTTGATTGGCCCGTAGCAAGCCTCTGTCCAACATTTATATCCCAGCAAACTCCCACGCCGAACTACTTTCTGCAGGTGCGCTGTCAGTGCTTGTCAATGTAAACAAATGGCTGCCGTCATACATGTTGATATGTGTTGCTGATATGTGGTATCCATACATGCATGTGTAGGCCCGGTCGTCGTCTACACTAGCTGGTTCATCTTCTTCAAATCCCGACAGATGAGGCAGGCACTTATCACGGCAATGACCTGCAATCCGAGGTAAACGACAACAATGGAGGATCGTAGCTAGTTGTCTCCCGTTAAATTTATGTATATAAATCCGGTCCAAATTGTGTAGTTTATGGCCTTATTGCTTGTACAAAGAGTGGATGTAGCATGATGTGTTGTTTAAAGGAGTCAATATTGATTTCGACTAGTGTTGATATAAATACAGTATTTGCCAGATTCATATTTTCACACATTTATTAAAGGTACATGCCCACTCAATAGGCACAGACTGTTCTCTATAGGAATTAAATAAGTGAACAATTGTGTCACTTTTCCACCAGGTCTAAAATCTACGAGTGTCCGCTATACAGATATAATCATGTAGTAATATTTATTTTACTGATAGTGACGCGCGGTGGTATCAGGCTATTTTCATATGCAAATTAGGCATGCTATTGTTTAATTATTTATACTAATAAAATGCGTCACCTGAAAAAATACTATTTTAAACAGATTATAAAGTATGACCATTGCACATCAAAAAATATATACAGATAATAAATAGTAATGGCCGTTAACATTTTAAGGAAACACGGTTATCGCCCCTGATATCAGTGTGTACATTTACGTCCGATATAAAATGTATACTATTGCCAATCAATAGGTGGGGTAATGGTGAATGCCAGTTTATTTTGCCAGAAAATGTCTCAGATGATATCTCTGATATAAAGAACATTTTGTACCTACCGAGTGGGCATGTACCTTTAATAGTATTTCAACCAGTATATACTCAGAAATTAGTTTTGCAAACAGAGTAGACCCATATCAGACTGCACAGATAATGTTTCTCGTCGAAAAATGCACCGGTACCTGATGAGATGCTCTACTCTGAATGTTTTGTCTAGTAACGGGGGAAGTTTTCTTCTGCATGTAGCTGAACGGGGAATGTGCAGTCTGATATTGGTCTACTCTGTTTGCAAAACTAATTTTCTGTGCTATTCAGTAAGAGATTAAGAGATACACGCTGAAATACAATATAGGACCGGATCTCTATAAATAGATCTGCAAAGGGAAATAACTACATACGAGCCCTCATTAATACACTGTCACACGGGTAAGGGTATTGCAGACTACTATTTGTGGCAAGGAATAATTGCTATATCACTAGTACCTCACTCCGTGCCGGCGTTAAATGTTTCATGTCGAAAGAGACATCGGTTTCCCGACGGGACGTCACTCAGCTCTACCTAGAGAAATCCCATAAACGCATGTTTTATCTGGCAACCTTGCGCTGGTTACAAGCTGAAAACTGTATTAATGTGTTTATGCAGTGTCTCTTGCATGTAGCTGAGTGGGAATTCGTCAGGAATCCGGCGCCTATTTCGACGTGAAACATTTTACGCCGGCGCGGCGCGGAGTGCAGCACCAGTGTCTATGAAGTACGGCGATATTTGTGGCTGTGAACTGGAGCAATGGGGCCTATGGGAGTTGTGACCAGTGCAGGCACGGATACAGAAATAATTGCAGGGGGTCGGGGGGGTTTCTGTAATTACAAGTCGGCATAGCCGACCTCAGTCCGCGAGCGCGAAAATCGTAAAGTAAGGGGGTGTGGGGGTCCTCCCACAGGAAAAATATGTATATGCCAGATCGCCGCAGATGCGATTTCCTGACACCTAGACACGAAAAAAGTCATCCAATTATTCGAGTATTGTAGATTTTCGTCATTTGTTTTTTTTTTGCCGGAGCAGGGGAGGTTGGTCCGGACCCCCCTGGAACCCCCCCCCCCCCCCCCCCCTCCCCCCCCCCCCCCCCCCGCCCCCCCCCCCCCCCCCCCCCCCCTCCCCCTGTATCCGCGCCTGCAGTGTGGTTACTGGTCAAATACCACACTCAGTGATGTAGCCTGATAACGATCTATATTTATCCCGTCAACACAATGCGTATGTGAAACACGGTGCCGTGAAACGTTTTTGATATCCTGTCAATACGACCTAATCACTGCGTATTAGAAGTATGTGCGGTGGCTGGGGTTATTTTTTGTTTGCATTTTAAAGCCATATGTAGGTGTTGACGGGATAAATAGAATAGTAGCTTAGTGTCGTGAATGGGAAACATATCTGGCGCGGCACGGAAACGGGATGTGCTCGGCAGAGCCTCGCCCATCCCGTTTCCTAAGCCTTGCCAGATATGTTTTCCCATTCACGGCACTAATATACTATTCTCTATTACTTGTTAGAAGTATGGCAGATATCTCTTTGCTGGAATAGCGAACAGTGCAACTCCCAATTACATATACCACACTCATGTAGCCTGATAATGATATATTTTGCTTGTTAGAAGCACACGGGTGTTTCACCGATGGAATGGCGAACAGTGCAGATCCTGATCAGACTGTGCGGATGCACAGGCTGATCTGGATCTACACTGGTCGCAAATCCCATAAGCCCCAGTTCGCCAGTCACAATCACATATGGTGTTGATTTGCAAGCACAAGTGACATTGTGCAATTACAGTAAATAAATCAAAGTACTGAAATTACTGAAATATGTTGTCTCCACAAAAACTGATCACTTGCGGAACTAGAGACTGAAAGTTGCATATTTTCTCATCATTATCCAGAGGCAAATGTACTGTGATGGTGCAAACCCATTCCCATATATACATTTTCTCTAGAATAAATTACTGTTAAACTCCCAGAAGTAAATGTCAGAAACTGGCGGCTAACTGGTCACTGCTACCGAACTGTGAGAACTAAAGATAATAGCTGCTGTATTCATACGCACGAAATGTCTTGATTCGTATTTTCCAGAATTTAACTGGTAAACTGAGCCCAAAACTATAGAGAATAGTATATGTAGAGTTTTAAATACAAAGCAAGACAAACCAAAACGCCACAGGATAAGTTGGCACAGGTCACTATTTTCTTGGTCGTACTCGCCATTTAGGCGTAACACGACAATATGGCTGCCCACATAGATATTTGCGTAAAATATTTGCTGTCTCAAGGGAGATATACAAGTATCCAAGTGAGGCAAGAAGCCACAAAGCGAAAAACGAGAAACTTTTGCAGAGGACACGAAAGGCAACCTACCGCTTTGATAATAAAAAACAAGGCAAAAATGCGAACTTCAAAAAACTTCAAAACTCTTGATATCAAGGGCGATAACCGTGATTCCTTAAAATATTAACAGGAAACAACTATTCATTTTCTATTTATTTATGTGCAATAATCACACTTTATAAATTATTTATTCAGATGACGCATTTATTTGATATACATAATTTAAAAATGTCCTACCTCATTTGTATATCAAAATAGCCTGATACAACTGCGCTATGTATAGCCGATACTCTTAATTGTTAAACTAGTGGAATAGTAGCACAATTGCATACTTATTTAATTGCAATAAATAGAGAATAGTAGGTTAGTGCCGTGAATGGGAAAAATATCTGGCAAGGCTCAGGAAACGGATGGGCGAGGCTCTGCCGAGCACATCCCGTTTCCGTGCCGCGCCAGATATGTTTTCCAATTCACGACACTAACCTACTATTCTATTCATCTTGTCAACACCTACAAATGGCTGTGAAATGCAAAAATTGTATTGACTGGATATCAAAAATGTTTCACGGCATCGTGTTTCACGGCACATACGCACTGTGTTGACGGGATAAAGAGCATTCTGTGTCTAACAGATCTGACCCCAACTTTAATATATCCGTCCAAAATGGGGAGATAAACGATGACCCGAGTGTCGAATCAATTATCGAACGCTACAATGCCATAAGGCAGCTACACACCAAGTCCAATGTATAGCAAGCATCTATCTATTCCAGTTTAAACGTTTGACGAGCTACAATGGTCGTGTCTGACTGACGGACGGACAAATATAACATAAATGACCCTCTACTATCGCGGTGGGGGCATACAAAACATACAGCCATATTAGAATGAACTGCGGAGCTAAGTAAGTAAGGTGGAGGTCGAGTTTAGGGGCCCGTGTTTACCTCCGTGACGATCAGGAGGACAGAGAAGATGATGGCCGCCCACTCGTACTGGGACATGAGATCACGGAACGCGTCGTAGCACCCCTGAAATATAGTCATGTCTGTAAATAGAGGATCTTACATAAGTGGGGGTCGTTTCACTAAACTTCGTACGACTAAAATGTTGTTAAGTGCAAAATTATGATTGTCTGCAAATTTCACATTAACAATGATTTCTTGTAAACACTTATTTTATTTACATTTATTGAGCATATGCTGCATATGCATAGTTTTTTTGTGGGTATTTTTGTGGATTTCGGTGGATTTCGGTGGATTTCGTTGGTTTTTGGTAATTTACATAGTTTTGTGCAACTACTAATGCTCAATCATTACACACGACAGAAATCGCCAATTACCTACACATTCACCGTTCCGAACTTCCGGACGCCTTTTATACTGTCAAATAACTATGCAAATTACCGTACTTATACATGTAATTCGCGGGAGCTGGCGTAAATTGTATGTTGGTAACAATGCACCCAAACCACCAGAAGAATATCCAAATAACTCATAAAACACAGAAATATGAACTGTTCTTCAAAAAGCTATTGTTTAAGCATGGTTCCTTGGAGAAAGAACAAAAAATTGGGATTTGTAGTTTTGTCTTTTGGTCTAAAATAGGTAGGGTTTGCAGCTTATCGCCAGATACGGTAGTCGGGTTGCCCGTACCACAATACATTTTATCCCTCACCGCAGTCCGTGAGTTGGTGTACGAAATAGTACACATAGATAAATAGGACAAGTATTTATCTAAATACGTATGGGTTGCATTTCACTATTGCCTACTGTCTGTTTCACGAAACCTGCCCAAATTTTACGGCCATATAAACAATTCAAAAAAATATTTTTTTCGATAATATTAAATTAGAGGAAAATTTAACAATGAGCCTTCTTTTTATTTCGTGAAATTTGGTCAAATATTGATTTTATTACGAAAAATTGATTTCTCTATGGGAATTTAACATGGGGAAAAAAGAGGTAAGGAAGTGTGGGAGGAGTCAAAAAACGAAAACATTTGGAAATTGACTCCGAAACCTGACTAGATAGCTTGGATATGATCTAACTAAGAAAACAAAAGTTAAATTTTAAAAATCTGTCCAGTATTTCTAAAATTCCAAAAAAAATTCCCCATGTTAAAGTATTTCTAAAATTAAAAAAAAAATCCCCATGTTAAATCCCCATACTCCGTGAAGATGTCTATGGGGATTTAACATGGGGAAATTGTTTTCTCGCAATAAAATCAATATTTTACCAAATTTTTCGAAATAAAAAGAAATCATTCTTAAATTTTCCTTTAATTTAATATTATTCAAAAAAATATTGCTTTTGAATTGTTTTATATGGCCGTAAAATTTGGGCAGCTTTCGTGAAATAGACAGTAGCTCTGATTGTAATGCCTGGCTCTAAAGTACAGAAATGATTTACAATGTGACCTCTCCAATCCGGACATCCT
>CM055270.1:91981938-92046922 GCA_029237695.1 Conchocele bisecta
GTCTACGTGCTTCGCCGCTACATGAACTAGAGCAAGCGCGTTTACCTTTTATGTAACGTCGGCACCCATGTCAATCAAAGCTTTTACCAATGGCGATTGTATCTTTATCGCGTGATGGAGGAGAGGTACCGTCGACATGCAATTCTTACTAAAGCCTTGGCTAAATACTTTCAATGATTCTGCATCATCATTATCCACAAGTATTTGCAGGCACTCATGTGTGTTTTGTCTCTATCTTGTTCTTTTCTTTCAGAAGTCGCTTTATTGCCTTTGAGTTGCGTGAAATGCATGCTATTTGTAACGGACAGTGACCATTTTTGTCTTTCATCTGCAGATTTGCGCCAGCATCCACAAGGACATGCAACACGTCGGCATATCTTGACTGAGCCGCTAGGTGTAATGGAGTTTGCTGCAAATTATCTACGGCATCTTTGTTTGCACCATTGTTAATTAAAAACTTCGTGGTTGCTACACTGTTGTGTTTCGCTGCAATGTGCAGAGCTTGCTGTCTGTTTGAATCGGCCATTGTCAGAATATTGCGGTCTCGGTTTACGAGCACTTCGGACACCTTGACGCTATCAAACTGTGCTGCCTTGTGAATTGGTAACTGGTTATCACAATCGCCCTTTCTCTGACTTGCGCCGTTTTCTATTGCATATGCCGTTACTTCCGCGTTTTTATTAATAGCTGCAAGATGAAGGCATGTCAAACGGTCCGAATTTATCAAGTTCATATCGCCATTTAATGCTAGCACTATACCCAGGAGGCATGCATTCCCAGTTCTGCCTGCCATGTGAATAATAGATTCTAAATCTTTCACCTTGTAATCAATCGGTGCTTGATTTGCAATATATAATACCAGTTTCATTCTCTCCGTTTCCCGCTTTTCACTGAATTTTAAACATGCGAGTTGAAGGGCTCTGCACAACAGGGAATATTCGAAAGGTGATGGTTTAATTGTTACAAGATCTTTCACAATTGCACTAGAGCCTGTTTCCACTGCGTTAAATAGACAATCCGTGGTTACAGGAATGTGAAGTTTTTCCACAAGATTGAAGTAACTCTGCAAGTCCAGCCTTGCAGCAATGCTCAAGCACTTCTCTCTCGATCTGTTCAGCTTTGTTGTAGGTCTTTCTCTTTTGAATCCACTTTTTATGTGTCAATATCCATTCAGCAAGATTACGTGAATAACCTATGCTATTTTCAAATAACAAGCAATCCGAGGCGTGTGAAACGAATGTCCTCTGTGAATGCCTGTCAACTTGGCATAGAACAGTCCAAGTGAGTTTTTGTTCCGATTTCAGATGTTGAAAAAACAACTGCACAAACCATGGTTCTCTCATAGCAATGTGTCTCGCCATTGATTCAACATTTCCTTGCATTATTTCACACCGTATTCTGTTAGCAAGTGCATAACAGGTGGCTTTGTCGCAGATTCTGACTGGAATAAATCTACCGTCACTGAAAGTTCTATCTGGTCCGATGTGAGAACACAAGAACAACTTGTTGCAATGTGCAATTATCTCTTTTGGGAAAGCTTTCCCGCATGATAACGCTATGGCGCGATTTATGCAATCGGCGGCAATGCGATATTGTTGGCGGCCAACGGATTTAAGATATACACCACTCAGACTGTTAACGCCACTAACAATGTCAGAAATGAACGAGTGAACAAATTGCATTTTCTTCGCTGTTGTGAGCAAAATGTTGCACAATAGTGGTGGCTCAATAGCGCATTTTCTTGGGTTTTGTTTCTGATCGGTGGAGCAGCCAGCTAGTTTCTCCAGCTTTTTCTTATACATGTATTGCTGTCCGCCACTTGATATTAGAAGATTTAGAAGATAATCTAAGCCATCCAGGTCAACTGTTCCTGTATGAACAAAGGCACACTGGAGAGCGAGATATTTCTGCTGGTCTGAACGCGACGTAGATGATCTCCAGGAGTCGATCAGCGTACACAGTTGCTCATCAGGGTGGCTAAAGTATGTTAAACCTTTTGATAAGTTGTCTCTGGTAGAAAGGAAACGGGTTACAGCTTTTGGGTACCCTGATGGCAACGCTACACGAGCTATCTCGTCTATTGTGGAGTCAGCAATGAATATCGGGCTTTTCCCTTGGCTGGATTGTATGTTTTCATCCTTCTTAGAGTCGCAAATGGTAATTTTCAGTGACTCCGACACAGTTAATGTCTGTCGGAATATGTTCTTCATCTCATCTCCCGTCAGTCGATTGTTTGAGTCTGAGAATTTGAAGACCGCCTCCTGGTGCTCATTTAGAAAGTCTTCGCAACGTTGTGCTATATTTGATTTAATGACCATGATCATTTGAATATTTCCTGTCTGCACGTTACTTATAATTCTAGGCATTAACAGAAGCCATTTTTCGTATCTCAGTTTCTGGAAATCGGTTTTTCCAAAAACGTCATCCGCAAAGATAATTGCACTGTCTTCATTTTCGATACAGCACTGGTAATCACTGGTGCCAGCGGCGAGGAACGGCTGTCTCTTGGACGATGCCATAATGTCGTATGCCATCCGCGTCGTGCCGTCGCCGTCCTCGCCCACAATCAGTAGCAGGCCCGTCTTAGCCAGCTGGCATTTGGCGGCACTCAGGCGCCGCGTGTCGTGGATCTGTAGGTCAGTGTGCATCTCCAGGATATGTCGGATGTCCGCTGTCAAATATTTATGTGACATGTCATGTGATTTTGAACCTTAGAACATGTGCGATATCTCATGGGAACTATTTACAGTATTTATGATGTTTCGTAAATGACGTCGAAGGTGGGTGAAATTTACATAACATTATTCAGCATTTGCTATGAAAATGTCGTTAACTTTCAACGTCAATTACAGAACATATCATAGTTTTTGTCAATATATTTCATGAGATATCGCACATGTTCTTAAGTACACAATCTAATGGCGTGTCTTATATATGACTGTAACTGGAGCAATGAGGCCTATATGTGATTTGTGGCCAGTGTAGCTCCTAATAAAATAGTACTCTAATAGTCTGATATCGATTTATATTGCTTGTTTAGAAGCATTGCAGATGTGTCAATGATGTAATGACGAACAGTGCAAATCCGGATCAGACTGATGATACACAAGTTGATCAGGATCTACAATGATCGTAAAATCAATAATCCCCATTCTTCCAGATACAGCCATCTATAATATATGCAGTACGACATAATCACCATGCATGCAAAGCACATAGTTGACCAGTGACTGATTAGGTTAATACAAATGGGACTGCTGGCAAGGCGCGGGTTATAGTCGGCACATAAAGTGATATCACTGGAATATAACCTTATGAAACGTTTACAGGTACATGCCCACTCAGTAGGCACAACATGTTCTTTATAGGAATTAAATAAGAGTATAAGTGTGTTACTATTCCACCAATTCTAAAAACTACGAGTGCCAGCTATACAGATATAATCATTTGGTAATATTTAGTTTACTGATAGTGACTCGCGGTGGTATCAGGCTATTTTCATATGCAATGAGGCATGATATTTTCTAATTATTTATACTAATTAAATGCGTCACGTGAACAAATAAAAGTTTCGACAGATAATAAAGTATCATTGCACATCAGAAAATAAATCAAGAGAATAAATAGTAATGTCCGTTATCATTTTAAAGAAAAACAGTTATCGCCCCTGATATCAGTGTGGAAATTTACGTCTGATATAGAATGTATAATAATGCAAATCACTACGTTAGCTAATGGTGAATGAATGTTTATTTTGGCAGAACATGTCTCAGATAGTGTCTCTGATATAAAGAACAGTTTGTGTCTACCGAATGATACAGTTAGTATTAACATGTATTAAAAATACTGGATTTGCGAACCTTTTATTTTTGGGTTAAATATGGTATATATTTCAAACTGGCATTTTCATTAGAAATTGCAGTTTTGTACCATTTTAAAGTTGAGATATTGTTGTGATGCTACTTTGCGCATTTTAACCATTACGTATTTTATCTTCCATTGTTCCCGGTTCTGGCCAATGACATAACACAACTACACAACACACCACGGAACCAGCTTTCTCTGATTTCGTTACGCACGAGCGGTTTGTTTACATCAAGAGCGCATGTGCTCTATCTGTCTCTTTCTTGCACTAGGCACCGACACGAACGGACAGGTATGTATAATATAATATCCCACCACTCGGGCTATTTCACAACATTGGCGCTCCGAGCAGCGTCAGTTCCTGTAATATTCCCTACTGAATACGGTAGGTAATGTAACAACTTGCATTGCAGACGAGATACAAGTCAGAAAATGTTCTGGTGCAAAATATTTATTTTGCAATAGATATTCTGATATTTCTTCGTCTGTGGTGACTTCTCGCAGTCATGACAGTCTGTTGTTATTTCATAAAAACAATTGTGAAGTAATCATAGCCCTTGTTCTTTGAACTGTATGTGTATTTTATTGCAAATAATAAAGTGAAAACAAATATAGTCCCGTTTCATGTTCTTGCTTCGTCGTTAACACGCTTTAAAACTGATTTGCTTTTTATTGCTCATTATCGGCTCGCGAGTCCACAACAGTTGACGTTTGTAACTACTTTATTTGTCGTGACCTGTAACATTATTTTGTCTATATGACCGGTTGAATTTCAGAAAATTGTCATATACTTTGTGAAATATTTGATATCTTGTTACGCCGTTCTATTGTGATATATTTTTGTCATTATAAGCGACACATTTTCAGGAAATTATCAAATGTATTTTGTTGAAATATTTGATATTCTGATATCCCTGGTGATATTTTTTGTCGCAAGCGGTGAATTATTTCAAGAAATGGTCAGATATATTCTATAAATTTGATATCTTCATAACATCCGGTACTGTTGATAATTGTGTGTGGTGTTATTTCGAGACTTTACCACACTTGCTATTTTCATGTTCATTCTTTGATAGAGATCATGCTATGCGATTATAGAGAATAGTAGGTTAGTGCCGTGAATGGGAAAACATATCTGGCAAGGCTTAGGAAACGAGATGGGCGAGGCTGTGCCGAGCACATCTGTTTCCGAGCCGCGCCAGATATGATAATCCCAGCCACCGCACATATTCATACGTAATGATTAGGTGGTATTGACAGGACATCAAAATTATTTCACGGCACCGTGTTTCACGACACATACGCACTGTGTTGACGGGATAAATCACGGTTAAATGCGCTTGAACTTGCAATAGCATTGCATTTTAAACAAATCAGTCGCACTTTTATTTAGGATTTGTTAATTAGGCTGTGTCTGTCCTGGTTCCAAATGCAATAATTACATTTTCCGGCAACAGTCATATACACTAACCTGCGATGCTAGCCTTTCTTTGTTGATTGCCTGTGGACGCAATTGCTGAAACGAAATATATATATACATGTATGTACGGTTACTTTACCATGTCTACATATAAGACAGTCACCATAGGAAGACTGGCTGTGGTAGTGAGATGGCTATCGTATGGTGATTAAATATAGAGGCAATTGTCCATTTGGGATAAAATTAATATTGGCTGTTACAGACAGGAGGTTGTTGTAGAGAGGTGGCCGATTGGGAACGTTCAACTGTATTATTGCTTTTAGATATAGATGGATAGCCCCATAGGGATTCTTCACGATAATATCACCATATTACGTCTCCAAAGAACATATCGTTAACATCTCAACTTGTTGCAATATAATATTTTATATTGCAATATTTATCATGAGTGCAAATGACACAGTCAAGTATTTGAGAAGTTCGACTGTTAGTGAGAGGGCCAGTCCGTGTTGACTTGCAGGATACACTAATCTCCAACAGCAATATGTTATCATGTGTATGCTTCAAAGCTAGTAGTTGTGTTGCTTGAGTGTCACAATTTTCTCTCATGCTTTGAATATCCGCGGACCACGCCACTATATGACAAATATGGGTAGACAAAGGTGGTGAAGCGGGAAATACAAATGAGACACGCCATGCGAGTTTGTACCTTCCGACATCTGCGTAATTTCATTAAATACGTTTATAAAATGCACAATATTTTTCATAAATAAAATCAAAAGTTGACAAAGTACATCCGCATGTACTGTGAAAATTTTGTTAAATTTTAACTCCATTTACGGAAATTATTGTAAATTTTGTAAACGTATTTCATGAATTACGCAGATTTCCGATGGTACAAAATCACATGGCGTGTCTCAAATGTATTTCAGAAACTCCTGTGCCCGGATCGGCGACCGAATCCCGCCGCTGGACTGACAGTTGGAGATCGAAACCACTCGGCTACAACTCCGCTCTCTTCAAATGCAGTAAGTTAACTAGAAATGGACGCTTGTCGACAAGCGCATGTGTATCCCCCTCCCCAGATACACAAGTAGTTTGAAAAAAGGGTGATCGAGTTATGCTCCGGAGACAAAATCGGTGACGGACAAAGGGAGATAACTAAACAATTAGTGATGCAAGAGTTGTCAATCTTGCGCGACACACCTTTAGGGTCTATGCATGTGTGAAGCTACTGGAGTGCAGAATTATTTGTTAATAGTCCTATATTTATTTGTACATATATCTGCACAGGTGCACATAATGCCACAATATTTTCAACACAGTTGACGGAAATGTAATATAGAATGTAAATAAAAAAAATAATGCTCGCTACTGGAGCCGAGAATTTTTTTTAATAGTCCTATATTTATCTACATATATCTCTGCACAGGTCCACATACTGCCACAATATTGTCAACACAGTTTAGGTAAATGTAATAATTTAGCTGTATAAATTACCTGTAATAAGTTAGTGGTGAGTTAAAAAATTTAAAAAGAATGGTAAAAAAATTGTTTTGAAAAAAAAGTTGAAAAATAAAAAATAATAATACTTGCTACTGGAGCCCAGAATTTTTTTTTAATAGTCCTATATTTATCTACATATATCTGCACAGGTCCACATAATGCCACAATATTTTCAACACAGTTTACGGAAATGTAATATACAAATTTTTTTTTTTTAAATAATGCTCGCTACTGGAGCCCAGAATTTTTGTTAATAGTCCTATATTTATCTGCATATATCTGCACAGGTCCACATACTGCCACAATATTGTCAACACAGTTTACGGAAATCTAATAATGTACCTGTATAAATTACCTGTAATAAGTTAGTGGTCAGTTAAAAAATTGAAAAAGAATGTAAAAAAAAAAATGTAAAAAAAAATTAAATTAAAAAAAAGAAAAAGAATAATGCTTGCTACTGGAGCACAGAATTTTTTTTTAATAGTCCTATATTTATCTACATATATCTGCACAGGTCCACATAATGCCATAATATTTTCAACACAGTTTACGGAAATGTAATATAATCATTTACCTGTATAAATTACCTGTAAGTGGTCAGTGGTTAGTTGCACATGCTAGCACATGCACAGGTGAATACTCTGTATAAAGCACTTACGACCTTATGCTACTAGACAAAAATTGAAAAATAATTTAAAAAAAAAAATGAAAAAAAAAAAAAAAAAAATGAAAAAAGAAAATGAAAAGAAAAAAAAAAATTGAAAAAAAAAAAAAATGAAAAAAACAAAAACAAAAAGAAACAAAAATGAAAAAAAAAAAAAAAAAAAAAGGAAAAAAAAAAGTTTAAAAATAATAATGCTTGCTATTGGAGACCAGATTTTTTTTTAATAGTCCTATATTTATCTACAAAAATCTGCACAGGTCCACATAATGCCACAATATTTTCAACACAGTACCCAATGTAGTGATTTACCTGTATAAATTACCTGGTCAGCAGTGGTCAAGCACTGGACATCTGCACATGCTAGCCCATGCTAGCACATGGTTCTCCCAGTTTCTTTTGTTCTCTCTACAGGTAAGGTGTACAGAGCACACGAGAAAAGGTGTACAGAGCAGACGAGAAAACAGGTCTTCATGCATTATTGTCCAGTTTGTAGAGTGCGCAAAACAAAAAAGGGAGATAACTCAAAAATTAGCTACGCAAGAGTTGTCATTCTTGTGCGCGACACACCTTCGGGTCGTAGTCTATGCATGTGTAAAGTTTCATGAAAATATTCCAAAGGGTGGTGGAGTTATGCTCCGGACACGAAATCAATGCGAGAAACAAAAAAGGGAGATAACTCAAAAATTAGCTATGCAAGAGTTGTCATTCTTGCGCGCGACACACCTTCGGGTCGTGGTCTATGCATGTGTGAAGTTTCATGAAAATATTCCAAAGGGTGTTCGAGTTATGCTCCGGACAAGAAGTGTCTGCGGCGGACGCGGACGCGGACGCGGACGCGGACGCGGACGCGGACGCGGACGCGGACGCGGACGCGGACGCGGCGCGCTGTCAAATCCATAGTATCCCCCGACGGAGTCCGGGGGATACAATTATACACATAGTACAGTGGGGTCAGCGTATAAGTGCACACCAACCTGTCGTGTTCGTTCGTGTGTGCACTTACACGCTGACCCCACTGTAGTTGCTCATGCAATAGGGGGGAGGAGATGGGGTGTACTTACAGAGCTGTGATTGGTTCATACCCGACGCCGAACTACCAAGTGAAATAACTGAAAATGATTAAGTAAGCAATCAGAATACAATAATGTAAGGGTCAGTTGAATAAGGTTGCGAATTCGATACGGGACATAGCCCTCTTACGCGTATTACACTGACCCACATATGTAAGGCACTCAGTCCGCGTCTTCCTCTGACACCTTTTGTTTTACCAATCTATGATTTTTAGGTAACGTATGGGTATATTGGGTTAAGAAATTTGATTTTTAAGAAATAGAATACATGTAGAAGAGCTCTTGCAATTACTCCCGTGCCGTCCGTAGCTAGCTACGGGAGTAGATTGCAAGAGCTACCTTCGCAACTAGACTACCCCCGTTCCCCAAATGCTGGATCCGCCCCAGTATATACGGTTCCTCTACCGTGTCTACATATAAGACACTCACCCATTGGAAGACTGGCTGTGGTAGTGAGATGGCTGTTTTAGGGAGATTAAGTATACAGACAATTGTCCATTTGGGATGAAATTAATATTGGCTGTTACAAACAGGAGGTTGTTGTAGAGAGGTGGCCGTTTGGGAACGTTCGACTGTATTGTTGCTTTTAGATATAGATGGGTAGGGGTTCGTCACGATCATTTCGCGATATAACGTCTCCAAAGAACATACATCTTAACATATTTGAGAAGTTAGTGAGAGGGCCAGCCAGTGTTGACTTGCAGGATACTCTAATCTCCAACAGCAATATAGTATCATGTGTATGCTTCAAAGCTAGCATTTGTGTTGCTTGAGCGTCACGGTGTTCTCTCATGCTTTAAATATCCGCGGACCAAGCTGCTATATGACACACATGGATAGACCAAGGTTGTGAAGCGGGAAATACAGATGAGACACGCCATGCGAGTTTGTACCTTCCGACATCTGCGTAATAAATAAAGTCAAAAGTTGACAAGATTTTCAGAGTACATCCGCATGTATTCTTATTTTTTTTAACTTTTCACGCCATTTACGGAAATTATTGTACATTTTGTAAACGTATTTCATGAAACACATGGCGTGTGTCAAACTCCAGTGCCCGGATCGGGGACCGAACTCCGGCAGGCCGCTGGACTGGCAGTTGGAGATCGAAAGCACTCGGCTACAACTCCACTGTCTTCAAATCCTGTGACGTAAGTTAATTAAACACAAGGTGTATGATCACGTGGTACTAACAACAACAACAAGTACCGAAACTTCCAGAATCCATCCCCCCCCCCGTTCAGCCACGGAGCACGGAGTTTACATAGATCTAAACTGCTTTGAACTAGTCATATGGTGTCCACAGTTTACCACCAGTTCGAGTAAGAATTTAAATGCCGTAAAACACAGGAAAGCGCATTTCCGGACATCTCATCTATATTTCAAAAATATTATTTGGGGGGGGGGGGGGGGGGGCGTAGATCGAAAAGAGGACAACATGGTCGACATCATACGAAAATTATGACTCCCAGGTAATACCAGAGCAGTGCTTATATATCATTTTTAAGCACACGCTGATTGTGCAGAAGGCCAGCAATGACAACTAAAGCATACCTGAGTTTATATAGACGTCGTTGCAACTTTCCACTTTCACCTGCGTAGGCCGGCACAGGTCTGGTGCTGAAAATGACGTTACGGTGTTCATGACACGCCATGGGATTTTGTACCTTCGGACATCTGAGATCTGAGCCATCTGACAGGGCTCCAGATAAGGAATTAGTAATTGAGTATTTTCACTCCATCATATCTGAAGCAATTGGGTATTACAATATTTGAATTGCGTAAAACAAAATCACACTACTGTTTACACATCAACAGACAGCAATTATTGAATAGTTTGCTTCGAAATGAAAACGTGTCTTGGCATTTCATTAGAATTGTCTCCTTGGAAAATGAGAAAAATATGCTATGTTTGTGGTTTGTTTATTGTTTTCTGTAACATGATAAAGTTACCACAAATTTGTTATTGCTGTTTGATACTCGCTACTTCTGATTTCAATTGGGTTTTTGGTAATTGTAATTGGGTATTTACGCAAATAGGCAGCTTATCTGGAGCTCTGAATTCTTAGCATGGACTAGCTATCGGCCAGTTTCCCTCTTGTAGCGTTTCGCACAAACAGCTCAGAATTGGACAGATAAATTAATACAATTTACTATCTGTTTCACGAAACCTGCCCAGATGTTACAATCAAAAATAATAGAACAGGGACAGCATTTCCCAATGGAAGCCATCTTTTCTCTTCTTGCTGTTCAACATTCAACATAACGAAATGAAACCTTCAAATTTACAAGATATATATGTAAATGTCAGATAACACATTGACGCAGTAAAATAACCAATTTCAGCATGTGTATTTTCTTTATTAATAATTTATTGATACAGCTTTGACAGTTTTATATCGCTAACTTATCAAACACGCCGGATAACAGATTGCAAAACTCTCTCTTCCATGTGTTACATTACAGAGATTACTAGTTCTATATCAAAGATTATTTGTTTAAAGGTATAAACTATACAGTTTACTAAATTTTGACCTACATGTAACAGGTACCGTTTGGGTATGCACTTCGGTTGCTCACATTTTTTGAATGGGTCAAATTGTAGCTGTATATAACATATCGGAAGCGAATTAGTGTAGCTAACCCCACTACTGCGGGTTGTCGGGTTCAAAGGGTTAAATATTTAATTGATTACGTATAGACATGATAGAGGTCAATTAACTGGAGATTCACCGACATGGCAATTATACATTGGCGAAAAATGGATTTACATTTATTGAGCATAGGCCTATGCTCAATAAATGTAAATCCAATAAATGTGTCACTTCGAAACATACACCGGTGTCCTGTCACTCAGCTCCATTTAGATGATTTATTGTATAAACATTTCGTCTAGAAACCGCTGACTTGTTTTGCGATTGTTAGAACAGATGAAACTGATTGTATGCGGCATCTTCTGCGTGTCAGTAACGGAAATTCCTCAGGATACCGTGCCTATATCGGCGTGAACCATTTTACGCTGGCGCGGAGTGCAGCACCAGTGAATTAACATTTAACATTCCTCCTCAATATACTATGATCTACCGTGGCACAGAGGGGACATGGAAACATGTGTTACTGTCGCGTGTGCACGCAATAGCGCACCGTAGTGAAAAACACCGAATTCGCACGGTCTTGTCATATGACATGTGATTCATAAATAGATTTAAACAAATCCCAAAGTATTCAACAAAGGTAGTCAACTTGTCGTCGAGACGAATTTGGAGGGAACCTTGCAGTAAAGTACTACAGTACTAACGTTTTTTTATATTTGTTCCGGTTTATATATGTTTTTATTTCCGTACAAAAGCATGTACAAACAAGACTTAAGTAACATTCCATTCCATATTTCTAAATTACTGAGTAAATATATAATATACAGGTAAATACGTGTTTGTATATGTATATGTTTGAATGTGTGTAAAGAAAAATAAATAAAAAATACCCAACAGTAAGTATCAATGAAAGAGAAAACAAGTAGAGGAAGTATTTATTTTTAAAATCCACAGAAAAAACAACAACAATATAATCATATGTTTGAATTATTTTGTGTTGGATTACATATTTTAAGAGAAATAATGCTAGAAGAAATGAGTTAGTCTATTGGTACACCATTCCATTTTTCTATTGTGTATTTCAGCTTTGTTTCTATTTACTGCAATTTGATGTTCAAGTTGTTAAAGGTACTTGCCCACGCAGCAGGTTACACTGTACTATTACTTTTCATTTTCTGTCATGCCTTATATGAGCCATTTGTCTACCCACTAACGAGTTATTTTTAATTACGGTGCGTGTTAATTGGTGTTAAATCGCATTTTATATGCCGCGACCAGAAAGGGTATTTTCCGACCTCGTGCTATTTTTACCAACACGCGTCACGTGACACGGTCAATCATATCACATATTTGACATGCGCAGTGAAGTATCGGAAGTTAAGAAGAAAAATCTCTGTTCGAGTCCAAATCTAAATCTCCACGTAACTCTTTCCATGTTGTGATTTGGTCGCCAATATTAACCACTCTCTCTCTCTCTCTGTACTGCCTGTCCCTCAGACATTTCGCCTTTTTTTTTTGGCCGACGCCGTTTCATACAATTTCCGTTCTGGATGTTTCGACATGTTGATATTCTTGTTTACATATTGGGAAGCCTACTGGCGCGCGTAGTATACTGCGCATGCGCACCTCAAGCCGTGATGTGAAAGTCGTCGTCCCCGCACATTATCAAAATAGACTGTTACCGCCGCCCGTCGCTAACAGTAAATTAATAATTAATAAATGATTATATTTTTTTCTGGGCTTGGACTGTCTGACATATCTAACAATAGTTCAAGCGATAACATTAACCCTAAAAATATGAGCGACGTTCAAAATTGCCAGACGATCACTGCTAAAAACAAAAATGAAACAAACAATAAGGTCACAACATCCACACCCAATGTTAGCCCAGCGGCAAGTCCAGTAAAAACAGTACACAAAATAACACTTAATAGACAAAAGTTAGCCCCTAACACTGTGAATCTTCCAAAGACCAATAAAGCGTCTAAAGGTAGAGACGAAGCAATAAAAATAAAAAAGGCAAACGTATGGCAACAAAAACATGGACCAATAATAAAGACAGGCAAAGACTCGCAGCAGAAACAAAACAAGAACAATATACCAAAAATAACTCTTATAAGACAAGACAAAATATCACCAAATAGGAGACCAGTGCAACTAAATGAGCCAGAAATGGAATCAAATATGACACCGCTAAGTGAAATAATAGCGACTAAGCGTCACGGACTAAGACTTCCTGATATACAATAAAACATAAACATATTTAATAAAAAAAAAGAATAGTATGGGTAGAAACGGAACTAAAACCAACCAGACCCTGACAGTCCTTCAATGGAACTGCCGGGGATTTGTCAAAACAAAAAGTGAGCTGGTGAATGCAATAGAAAACGACATCATGTCACCCGATGTATTATGTCTACAGGAAATGCCAAAACCTACAACATTGCCAGGGTATAATCTGAAATCTCACTCAACGAACTCAACCAAAGGAAGCGGTGTAGGCATATTCGTGAAAAATGGTATATCAAGCATAGAATTTAAAACAAGTCATCTTAAAGAAAATAATAATATCCTATACTCGGGAGTTAAGATATTAAGCAGTAAAGGCAACATTGACATTCTGAATATCTACATAAGTCCGAGTATTCATAAAACCGAAAACCTTCTACAAACTATACAAGGTAATAAAACAAGTTAGTAACAAAACACTGATATTGGGTGACTTTAACGGACATAATCCACTTTGGGACATTCACTATTTTAATAAAGTAAACAAAATAGGTGATGAAATTATAACATTCCTAGATAATACTAATTACGTTATACTAAATAATGGCTCAGAAACATACGACTCATCCCATCTACCAAGGGCTAAAAGTATAGGATCTGCACCAGACATCACATTAGCTACACCAGCTCTAGCTTCCTTGGCCTCGTGGACCATCCACAACTCAACACTAGGCAGCGATCACTATCCGATTATTACTAAAGTCTGTACCCATTATCACAAGAGAACTCCCGCAACAATTCCCAAATGGAAGTTAGGTCATGCAAACTGGGAACTCTTCCATCAACTATGCACCACTAGGTTACATATCGATGCGAATTTAGATACAAAAGACTATCACGATGAATTTGTGAGCACACTCTACGGAATAAGTAAAGAAAGCATACCACAGACAAGTGGTAAAGCACATAATCGCCCTACCAATCCCTGGTGGACACCCGCTTGCACAGAAGCCATTAAAAACAGGGAAAAAACTGTCTGCGAAGATGGAAACAAGCCTATAAATATCATGTACAACTAAAACAAAGAAGGCGAGAGGAATACTTGGAAGCCAGAGCCTGGCGTCTGAAACCATTAAAACAGCAAAAGAGAAAGGTTGGGCGAATTTTATATCAGCAAATTACGAAAGATAAAACAAGTAAAGAAGTCTGGAATTTATTTAATCGAGTAAGAGGTAAACCAACACAACAAATGCCCCCATTATCACATGATAATACATTAATATGCGATGAAAAACAAAAAGCAGAGGTGCTCACAGATCATTACAATAATATGTCTAGCAACAATAATTTAAAATCAGAATTCAGAATAGAAAAAGATAAAAGAGACCCGAAAATACAAGCTAAGATAGACAACCATACTCTGACACCAGACCTGAATACTGACTGCCTCAATAGGTCATTTATAATGTCGGAACATAAAGCTGCCCTTAAAACTAAAACAAGTACAGCACCAGGAGCAGATAAAATACATTATAATATACTTAAACAATTACCACATGAATCAATGGAACAACTGCTCCTGCTAATAAATAAATCCTGGGCCGAATGCTCCCTGCCTGACGCTTGGAAAGAGGCTACCATTATCCCAATAATCAAACCAAACAAGGATGCAACTCTACCAGCCTCATACAGACCCATTTCACTAACATCTGTAATATGTAAACTAATGGAAACTATGGTGGCCATCAGACTAAAACATCATTTTGAATCTAATCAGAAAAATTGGCCCAACCCAGTCAGGATTTAGAAATCATAGATCCACGATGGATCAACTAGCTCGATTAGAAACAATCATTAAAACAGTACAAATGGAAAAAAAACTAGTCGTAGCTGTATTTCTAGACTTAGAAAAAGCCTTTGACCTAATGTGACAAAGGGAGCAATAGAACAACTAATCGGGAAGGGCGTAAACAACAGAATGTTGCTATGGTTAGATAACTTTCTGACGGGCAGAAAAATTAGAGTAAGAATAGGCACAGAGCATTCAGAATTTCAAAGTATTGATAATGGCAGCCCCCAGGGTAGTGTCATAAGCCCGACACTATTTAATGTCATGATAGATACATTATATACAGAATTAAACAGTATGAGTACAAACACAAAACCAGGCCTGTCACAATTTGCCGACGACGGCGCGATCTGGAAAGAGCATACAGATCTCAGAGTAGCCCTGGGGGTAATACAGACAGCACTAGATAAAATAACAATTTGGCAAAACAAATGGGGCTTTAAAATCTCCCCGCTTAAAACTGAGGCAGTCATATTTCATGGCGGTGGATTACTCTGCTATAAAAATGAGGAGCAGCGGTATGCATACATAAGAGAACAAACTTATAAAATTAAAGATCTAATGGTAAACAATCAAGCAATACCATACACAAAATGTGTAAAATTCCTGGGTATGTATTTGGACGATCGACTTACCTGGGGAACACATATAAATAACATAGTCCAACGCTGTAGAAAAGATCTCAACTTAATGAAACTAGTATCGGGTACGTCATATGGAGCGGATAAACTATCCCTTCTATTGTTGTACAAAGCTCTATTATTATCAAAAATGGACTATGGCAGCATGCTGTATAAAGACGCTGCAGCGGAAACACTTAGCTAAACTAGAACTAATTCAAAAGAGCGGCCCTCAAAGTGGCAACAGGTGCATATAAATCAACTAGAGCCGCTGCAGTCGAGGTAGAAACCGTAGTAGAACCATTAGATCTGAGGCTGTGAAGGAAATCTAATCAAATATTGGGCGTGCACCCAGCCACATGGTGTAAACCTGCCAGTTAACGAACAAATACGACCTAGGCGGGTATACAAATATAACAGAATAAGACTTAAAAAAGAAGCAACCATAAAAGAAAATAATCAAAAAGTATAAAAACAAACATAACGATAAAGAAGCAAACAAAATTAAAAAAGCAAAATCCACAGGTAGGAAATTACAAACATGTTACGCTATGAATGCACAAATACTAACTCAAGAATATGGACTGAATGATTGTGAAATGCAGCCGTATCAGACCCATATACCTTACTATCCTTTCGAAATAACTGCACAATCAGATCTAACAGAAATAATAAAAAATAAGACAATGGATCCAATTATTAACCTAAAACTAGCAACAGACCACATAAACAAAAAATGGAAAGATAGCCTGCAAATTTACACGGACGGTAGCAAAAATATCGAACAAGGCATCACATCCGCAGCTTTCGTGATACCACATTTAAATTACGTAGAACAATACAAGCTGACTTCCACACTAACAGTATTCACATCAGAATTAATAGCAATCGAGAAGGCCCTCATTTATAACCTAACATTAGATAATTATAAGGATACAGTCATCTTAACTGATTCACTAAGCTCCGTCCAAGCAATCAACTCAGGTACTTCTAAAACAAAGACCTGACAAAATACATCTCATCAAACATTAATAAGCAATACAATATCTAAAGGCAAGCTAATAAACATAGATTGGGTCCCTTCCCATATTGGAATACCCGGTAACGAAGACGCTGATAGGGCTGCAGGCACAGCGCATTTAATAGGAAACAATGAAGCAACATTACCAACACATCATGAAATATGTTCTCTCATCAAACAAAAATGTAGGTCAAAGTGGCAAACAAGGTGGAATAATGAACACTTAGGCAAAAATGGTGGACATATTTTGCAAGCAATGTGCCCCACCATCCCTACAAAATGTAAATTGTATAGTAAAGATAGGAGAGCAGACATAATTATATCCAGACTAAGGCTAGGCAGAAATGGCATAAAATCTAATCTATACCATCATGATAATAGTAGTGAAGATAAAATGAATTGTTCAAATTGTGACGAGGACGAAATTGAAGATCCTTGGCATTATTTCTTCAATTGCCCCGCCCATAGCACATCGCGAGAAGATCTAAAAGCATCTTGCCTTAAACACAACATTACACCTTCACATTATCATATAGTATTCCTCCTAAGGAATGTGAAGCCGAAATGCATCTAGCTTTATTAGAGTACATAAAGGAAACAGGATACTGGGGTAAAATGTAAATACCGCTGCTCCAAAAACAACAGTATAGTTTTAAATTCAAACTGATAACCTAAAGACAAAGATATAGTAGTAACTGAGGATGGCAGAGGGTATACAGTCAACGAAGTGGGCCAACTAAGTGACAGAGGTTACATTGGACCATGTAGGCTTCGTCCAGATATAATTAAGTAATATCACGATAGGTTGTACATATGTTGTATCGTAACGACTTACGGTGATTACATGGTGAACGGCGTATGGGGAGCAGTACCCCACACTGACTGACCATTACTAACACATAATAAGATAAATATCAAATCATATCAAACATAATACAATCATAAAGTATATGCGGGGTGTAGCGAAATGCTGGCAATATATAACTTCAACGGGGGAATGTCCGAATTACCCGAGTTCCAATATATTTGGCGGGTTCTTCTCCCGAGGCAGGCCCAGAGTGCACCCTAACGAACATATTGCCAGCCCGTAGTCATATCCTAGCATATACAAATTTGTATATGCACAATTAAGCCTATAATCAGCTAACAACTATTAACGTCCGGCCTCCAATGATGAGCACTCATGAAGTTAACAGCATTGCGCATTACAGTCTGCTCGTGATGAGGTCTAAAGTAGAGCAGTTACGAAATATATAGCGTTATGAAATGTCCGGGCGGGTGGGCTTGACTGGTACTAACCCAAGGGATCTTTCAGGTAGGGAATGCCCAATCGGGGACCCCCGCTGGGAAACGAACGATTCGGTCTGCTCACCACCGGACACATATTGCTCTATCTATTAAATTATAAAGTAGTGACTGCTTACATGCGGGGGCCGGTATTTTAGCGGGTGGGGATAACCATACATGCAAATCTGCACAAATCATTTACCATATTTTTATTTGCATCTTCCTAAACTACTTTTAATAATAAAGACCATAACAGTGGCCAACCACAGACAATATTGACAGGGCAACACGACTCGTAGACGTAAACGACATGACCAGTGACAACTTACAAATGACCCCGATACTGACTGGGGGGACCCATTTTGTCACTAACCATGCATGTCCATCTCCCGTCACTTTACAGAACAATGGAACGCCGTGATGCCGAGGGGTCTTTGAGGTGGTACGTATATATATGTGTATGTGTGTATGTATGTGTATGTATGTGTGTATGTATATGTGTATATATATGTATATATATGTATATATGTATATATATGCGTGTGTGTGTGTGTGTGTGTGTGTATATATATATATATATATGTGTGTGTGTGTGTGGATGTGTGTATGCATATATATATATGTATGTGTGTATATGTGTGTATGGGTATATATGTGTGTGTACATATGTATATGTGTATGTACGTCCGTGTGTGCCTGCGTGCGTGAGTGTGTGTGCGTGCGTGCGTGCGTGTGTGTGTGATTGATTGATTGAATGGGGCTGGGCTAAGTGATGTGGTGTGTTGGCGGGTGTATGGATGGGTTGATGTGGTCCACTAATTCATGGAATTGGGCTAAGTGATTGAGTGAGTCAGTGGGGTGAGGTAGTCAGCTGGTTGAGAGTAGTTGTGCAAAATCGCCTCCGATTTTGAGTGTGGAGCTTTACTACAGGGACTCCGGAGCTACCGGGGAAACTGGAGGTTTCCTCCACCAGGAGTAATTGCTTTTTATGTCGAAATTGACAATCTGCGTTACTCCAATATAGACAAAAATAAAACGATTTAATGTGTATTAGTCTATTTCGGCCAAAATCTGACGGTGTGGTAGGTGACTCAAAACTAAACTAAAATTAAAATAAATGCTAGTAAATAACAAAGACAATATATATATAAAACCCAATTAACAACACAAAATCAGCAACCACGGTTATCATGATAGGTTAATATAGCATTCTGATACAGCACACTAACATAGGGTGAGGGTGACACGTCAAATACCATACCGTCAGAAATCACTTTCTTCTTCTCTTTCTTCTCTTCTCGATGGTGATTAGGTAGGATTGGGACTAAATGTGACAATAAGTTAATTACGTAGAGCACACTTGCTAGACATTAGTGACTCAGATAGTATACTCGCCACTTAATTATTTCATTGACCAGTCCGTGTGCCACTCAAAACGCACAAATCACGTAAACTAGTATGGGTTCCCCTCAATCATCTATAATCGATACCCAGCCATACTATATCACACACATATAAGCTGATGGGTGCTATAGGAGGCCTCAAATTATAGGTTACAATACCTGCATAGATTCTCCTATATTTGACGCACATTTTTGGAGCCTGAATTATAAATGCAACATTTATCAAAATTCGGAAATATAAACCAGACCGACGACCATCGGCCTGCTTCTTTACTGGGCTATATATCCCGGGTATGGAAGGTGTTCGAGCCAATTCCCACCCTTAAATATGAGCCGAAAAAAATGATTATATTTGTATAGCGGGCACTCGTAATTTTTAGAACTGGTGGAATAGTGACATAATTATACACTTATTTAATTCCTGTAAAGAACATTTTGTGCCTACTGCGTGGGCATGTACCTTTAATGTGAATAATGTTGTGCCACTTTGCCATCATTGAGATTATTTTTGTTTCAAAATCCAAGAAGGCACCCAAGATGGCGGCCAATTTTAGCATTGTCTTATTATTGCCGACAAATGCTGATTCTTATGGGGAATCTTTTACAATATTATTCTAAGAAACATACTGAACAGCTTCAGTAAACAAATAATTTAGTTTCTCAAATAAAATCAAGATGGCGTCCAAAATGACGGCAACATTTGGGAACATTGATTATTATCGGCGGAATTGTATTATAGGAATTGAAGACTTGTTACACTATTACACTAGAAATTATACAGAAAAGTGTACCAACTTATTAATATTATATAACTGCCTATAAAATAAAACGATATGGTGTCAACAATGACGGAAACGTTTTGGGTAAATTTATTATTTTCGTAGAACTAACTATTTTGAGGAATTTCCACACTATAAATTTGTGAATTATACAGAAACGTGTAACACGTTGTTAATACTATTTAACTTCGTATAAAACACAACATGATGGCGACCGAGATGGCAGCTACATTTATTAGAAGTATATTATGTCGCAAATAGAGATGTTAATAGCCTTTATTTACAACTAGGGTTTACAGATACTAAGTGGCATGGACTTGAAGAAAGGGGTACAATACAATGCTACACTGTGACATGAACATGTTTGCACTATACATGCATTCTGTACACTGTATATACACGGTATAAGTCGCATAAGTTGCTTCGGTACCATTTCAGACACACCAGTACATGTAGTCCGTATACTGATAAACATATCCACATCCAAAGTTTGAAATGTTTGCATCATGTGGTGACGGCGTACCAGATACTCTACATACCATATTCACCTTTATAGAATCGTGTTAATCACAAAGAGTTTAGCGGATAGCTAAGAAGATTATTGCTGCATACGTCTTTAAAGTAGAACATTTGGACAAGTACCTGGTACCAATAGACAGGAAAAAGTGTCTTCTTTCCAAATTGGGTTACTTTTTTAGTTTATACCAATGTTTTCCTCGCATAATTCCTTGTTTACATACACGCACTGAATTAGTCAATAACGGATAGCTTTGGTGTTTATCGGATACGTGTGCGACATTTGCTGAGGGGGTGTCTCAAAACATTCCAAATCATGTATTTGTTTTGTAAATGACTAGGAAGCATGCTTACATGCATATCACATTAACACTAATTAAATCTGTTTCATCATGTAATGTGTACATGTGTAACTGAAAAATAAAAAAAGTATTTACACTTTTTTTTCATCCCAATATTTTCTTGAAGCAATGTGATGGGTGGTGCCATAAAAACAAATAAATGTCGTTATGAGACTGAATTAAAATATAGAGTGATGCGGGGTGGGGGGGGGGGGGGGTGGGGGGGGGCAGTGGTGCGCCGATTCCCGACGAGACATACTGAATACATACATGGTGGTAAACCGTGTATTAACTGTAATTATTAATTAATAAATCATAGAGAATAACTTCACAAATGTACATGTAACATTACCCTTTTAACCTCACAGTCATGTATAGTGGTAGTGGCAAACAGTGTACATGCAGATGAGGCGGCCCTTAATGATCAAAACGTCTCATCAGGATCTGCACATGCCACTGTTTGCCACACATTTCCTATGAGTCCCGGCAATGATTCGAGTCCTGTGAAGGGTTGGGCCGAGGTGGTGGCCGTAAACAGTGTATTAACTGTGATTGGTGATAGTGTCCATTGATGGACCCGCCCGTCGGACCCCCGCAACATGATGGAATGAACCAATCAGATTGGCTCATTCAGTCAATCCGCGAGGCACCGACGGGCTGGTCCATCAATATACACCATCACCCTGTAATTAGTACATGTAATTAATAAATCATAGACTATAATATCACAAATGTACAAGTAATATAAACCCTTTTAACCTTACATGCCTATATAGTGGTGTTGGCAAACAGTGTACATCCAGATGAGCCGGCTCTTAACGAGCCGTCTCATCAGGATCTGCACTGTTTGATACACATGTTTTATATTTGATTCCCGACAATGATTCAAGTCCTATGAAGGGTTGGGCCGAGGTAGTGGTAAACCGTATATTAACTGTAATTGGTGATGGTGTCTATTGATGGGCCCGCCCGTCGGAGCCCCGCAATATGACGGAACGAACCAATCAGATTGGCTCATTCCGCCAATCCGCGAGGCACCGACGGGCTGGTCCATCAATATACAACATCACCCTGTATAAATTAGTAATCAATAAATCAGACTATAACTTCACAAATGTACATGTAATATTAACCCTTTAAACCTCACATGCATGTATAGTGGTATTGACAAACAGTGTACATCCAGAAGAGCCGGCTCGTAACGAGCTGGCTCATCAGGATCTGCACTGTTTGCCACATATTTTTTGTTTAGCGCCAAAATCTGATAAAAAACAGATTATGAACATCCCTTTTTATTTATGACTAATCGAATAGTCTGAAATGTAACATACACGATTCCATCGTAGTTACTTGAGGATGAAAAGGTTAATATTGTTTAGCCAAGATTGCAAGAAAAAACAAAGTGCCTGACTGAAAAATCGTTAAATTTACAAAGTCATTTTCGGAGTAACTCTCTCATATATATATGCACACTGTCCCATGCACTAGTTCATACATATTAAATGACTAGAACTTGTAACTATTTATGACATCTGAGTACTTGTCTTCTAGTTGACCCAAGTCTTATCACATACACGTCTACTGTGACACTTATTACTGTAATCTTTTAATGTCCATTACACTTCCTTCAATGTGCGAGTTAACATATCAACAGTGTTTTCCAAGTCATCTACAACAAGAGTATAAAAACAAGGAGTAACTACACCACACCCCCCCCCCCCCCCTTCTCATCTTGGGCTGGCCAAGGAGGAAAACTATGAACCGGATCACCTGTTGTAGTAGCATACACTTCTCCACCATTGTCAAGTACATTATAAAAACAACTTGCCAAAATACGTGGCACATGTCCAATTGGTAGTCCAGCAATATCTGACAATTTCAAATTTCTTTGCTGGTCAGTTACCATGTCATGTAAGTTTCGGTCAAATGCTGATAACTCTGGTAACCATACAAGACACGCATCCCTATCTGTAATATTGGTGTATTCTCTATCAACAATCAGTTTTGTCATAACAAACCCATTTGATATAGTGTTCACAGGTCATATTGATTTTGAGACGATCCCCGCAAATCTGATTTGTACGCAAATTAGGATCCGTTACTGCCGGAAGCACGTGTGTTATTATTGACGTCTGTGTTCAGTGACATGGTGTGATTTATGAACCAAGCTTCTTTCCAGTTAGAGAGGACATGAGTATACATCATATTATTCACAGAGTTTGTTTCTTCCAAACTAAGTGTTTATACATTTTCAGTGAAATTACTCTGGAGCAACTTACTTTCGCTTTACCTGGTGTAAACTTCCGGTTACGTCATTGTGTTTCTTGAAGCTATACGCACGGCAAGGAAACTGCTATATCAAAGTAAACATGTCATTGTGTGGGGGATGGATCACTGTTCCTAACGGTAATATTTTAAATGTACAATATAAAAAAATATTGTGTTAAAAAGTATATACCTATCCGCTATACCCTAAAATCCGCTATACCCTAAAGAACTGCTGCACGCTTTCCGCTAAATATAGACAACAGCTAGGTTGTTCTATATCGTTGTTCTATGTGATATAACTTCGGCAAATTTATTTATCTTTTTTTTTTTCATTTGATTTGCCATAGTTATAGCGCTGAGCGTCAATTTACGGGCGAAAAATCCCGACCTGATTTCATGGCGGGTTTTCTAAAGCAGATTTCTCTCATTTAAAAGTATTGCATCACAAACATTTCATGGAATCTGATTAGGTAACTGATTAATAAGTTCTATTACAGTTTACCTTTACGAATTTGCAGCATATATTTCTTTTAAAAGCGTCAAATATATGGAGATTGTCAACAACATTCTGAAATTGTGTCAAACTGATTACGAAATGTCACACATGATTGATATGGTGTATGTATTTTTAGAATTTTTAGATTTTTTTAAGCGAAACGAAATATATTATTCAATTGATATTGCAAACTGACTGATACTTACGTTTAACGACCGCATCGACTCAAAGGGAGTGCACTCTGTCCTAATATTGCAAACAGTATCACGAAACGTTTATTCTATACAACACCTCTCTCCCAATCTCTCTCTCTCTCTCTCTCTCTCTCTCTCTCTCTCGTGGGTGGACGGTGGGTGCAAGCGATGGGTATTTTAACGATCGGGGTTCATCCTTACCGGAATTCCGACTGGAGACCCCTTATGTGAGTTTTACGATTGTTCGTAATCCTGTTTCAGGGGAAGTTGCCAAGTGACTTTGGTGTGGTATGGACCTGCCACCAGGTCAGGTTATTCTAATTTCAGGGCTGAATATATAATATTGTTTCTCGATGTAAATATTCCGTTCTGATTTTGGAATTTTCCCCCCAATGCAGCAGGTTAAAACGGGATCGAACCCGTTTGCCCGGCCTTACATGACCTTAGCTGTTGATAGGCCGTTAAACACCAATAAACAAACAAAAACTCTCTCTCTCTCTCTCTCTCTCTCTCTCTCTCTCTCTCTCTCTCTCTCTCTCTCTCTCTCTGTCCATACTGTCTATAGTACAACTTGCTATCTCACACTCTCCATACTCTGAGGTACTGGTCACCTGTATATACCGACATGTGAAGTACACATACAGTTGTACGCCTACACAATATATAAGATGCAAAGAAATTAGAAGATAAACCTCTCACAATTTCTGGGCTTGAGACCAGCAAGGTATATATCAACACATGTTCCCGTCGACGTAATTAAATAAACGGATACATATGTTGCTAAATTATACCCAGGCAGGGTTAGTTTCCTTTTTTTGTAAAAAATGTATTAATGAGCACCAATCGTGATCGGTACACATTGATACCAGGCCGAAAGTTCTGAAAGACACAAATATATTTATTTATTTATTTTTAACAGTATACCCACAGCAATGCATATGATTATTAGTTAATAAAAAAAGTATATCTGGTATTTGTTTTTACTGTTGATGCTGAGATGGATATAATTTCAAAACCATAAATAACACTATGGTTATGAATTGTTTTTGTTTTGTTTTTAAATTATTCAACATATAGCACAGTTTTGGACGGAAACTGAAATTTACATTAACTATTTAAATATATATATGTTGCATTGCTGTAGGTAACTTTAAATTTGTACTTTTTATTCATACATTCTGTTAGGCGTCATGCAATATATATTTAACCAACATGTTACCAAACTTACTTATTTTCCATTTTGTAAAGTAGCAATGCTATACTATTGACCAAATAATACATGATTTTCTAGATATTTTCTTCAACGCGGTGTGCCGAATCATGTAGTCTTACCAATAGCAATGTGCTATGAACACTCATGTGAACAGTATTGCCCACACCTGAAAGTCAGACAGTTCGTAAATGAGTGATCACGAAACATTCAGACAAGCAAGAAACTTAATATGGAGACACACCGTAGTAAACTTCTTCACACCTATAGGAAGGAATCACAATAATAACATTTAATATAATATTCTATAAACAAAATTCAGCAAATTACCTTCATCGGGTATAGAAAATAGAGCATGACTACATATAACGGCGTTGCTAAAACCAGCTGTACGTATGTATGTTATGTATGTATACTATATTGTATATATCTGATGAAAGTTATTGGCCGGAAATTTGTTCATATTGTATAGATTTGAAAATGGCACATAATATAGTTATAATTGAAGAAAATATCATGAAAATCCTGGAAGTAAAATAAATTGACCACATTATCTGTTGATTTAGAGAAAATATCTTGATAATTATTGCTATTTGTAAAAGGTATACATAGCGATAAAGAATCAGGTGCGGCCCTAATGAGCTTCTGTACATACGTGTTGCATGTACCACAAGTCAAAATGTACCAATGTTTTTTTTATCAAACGTAGTTTTAACGTACCCATTCTTTGGTCCAAAAATGCCCATTGGAGAAGTAAAGTAGAAAAAATATATCCATTTTATTTGCTTTGAATAGTTTTCAGTTAAATGGGCATTATAGGATATATTTTTTTAAATATTTTAAATATTTAAAAAAATAAAAATATGTTTTCATCCTGGCCCCGTGTAAAGTGGTTTAATTGAAGATATTTGACTATACTAGGACCGCTGGGTGGTTTCTATTTTCACCGATATCGGTACAAAATGTTTGTTAAACACTGTCACTTTTCCTATGTAAAGTATTCCTTGTATTTATTCCACTCCATGTTAATTGTTTTACATCCTAATAACTCTACTACATATTCTTAAAGGTACAGTTTGACAAAAAATGGTTACAGTTTGACAAAAGGTTAGGTACGTTTTGACTAATTTGGGTATGTTTTGACTTGGGTGTGCTTTGACCACAGCTCGTTTTGACTTTGCTGCGTTTTGACCATAACTCGTTTTGTCTTGGGGTAATTATATCCTTAATTATACCTTTATACCGCTATTACGGTGTTAATTTCAATATCGAGTATACACTGTAACAATTAAAACAAATGTGCCGTGTAAACAAATTGTTCCCACGTTGAAAATGTTGTTGTTGTTATTCTAATAATGTTTTGCTCGTTATAAAATGATTATAAATTCGTTTCGTTAATACTTGCTGTTTTCATTTTCAAGTCATCCAAAATGGACGGAAATGTTTCACACATTTGATATCCAGTTTTAAAATCGTAATTAGATCAGATACCTTCCTTTTACAATAAATTGAACATTGACATAACGTTTGTATTGTAAGTTTTTATGATTTTATAATAGTATTCCACACGGAACTACGATATTTTGAAATTGTAGATGTATTTGTTTTGCGCCCGTAAAGTTTAGTTTAACTGCATAACCTTGCAACAACAGCTATCAGAATAAACAAGTTGCAAGGATTATGCCATGCAGAACTATACTATATCGCTACACAGTAAAAATGTGCGTAATAGCAATTACACTTCGCGCACTAAGATACAGAAAAAACATGCAGGGTGTTGACGTTCATACTGTTATTGAGAGACAATTCTACAATATGACGCAAACATATTATACTGTTGAATTCCGATATAGTGGCGAGGGCAAAGGTCACAGGAGATTCCATATCGAAGAATAGGTAAAGTAGGTGTGTTATAAATGCAAAACTGATATTAGCAAGACGATGTAGCATGCATGTCACCAATGTTGGCCCGAAATATATTCAAGTAACGGTTCAGGCATATTTTGAATCAAGTTGTCACTTTTGTTGTTACGTATTTGCTGAAAAAGAAAATACTGAGCACAGGCACTCGAATCGTATATGCATCACATCAATATATGTCAAGCGCTCATTGGAAATGCATGCATGAGCGAATCGATAGTAATCGATAACTATGGAACGCCATGACTGCCTTAACTGAATACATGTACTGCTCTTATATGGTTTCGTATTTATCTTATGTCAGTTCGTATTTATCTTGTTATCTTGACTTTATCTTATATCAGTGTATCATTACTTTAGGACAATTCGTCTTTATCTTATGTCAGTTCATCTTTATCTTATGTGAGTTTGTCCTTATCTCGTGTAGATTCGTCTTTATCTTATGTCAGTTCGTCTTTATCTTGTGTGGATTCGTGTTTATATTAGGTCAGTTCGTCTTTATCTTATGTCAGTTCGTATTTATATTATGTCAGCTCGTCTTTATCTTGTGTGGATGCGTGTTTATGTTATGTCAGTTTGTCTTTATCTTATGTCAGTTCGTATTTATCTTGTGTGGATTCGACTTTGTCTTATATCAGTTTATCTTTACGTTATGCCAATTCGTCTTTATCTTATGTCAGTTCATCTTTATGGTATATCAGTATATCTTTATCTTGTGTGGATTCGTCTATATCTTATGTCAGTGTGTCTTTATCTCGTGTAGATTCGTCTTTATCTTATGTCAGTTAGTCTTTATCTTATGTCAGTTCGTCTTTATCTTGTGTGGATTCGCGTTTATGTTATGTCAGTTCATCTTTATCTTATGTCAGTTCGTATTTATCTTGTGTGGATTCGACTTTATCTTATATCAGTGTATCTTTACGTTAGGCCAATTCGTCTTTATCTTATGTCAGTTCATCTTTATCTTATGTCTTATGTCAGTTCATCTATATTGTATGTCAGTTCGTCTATATCTTATGCAATATCGTCTTTATATTAGGTCAATTTGTCTTTAGCTTACTTCAACTAACTTTCTTTTCTTTTTTTATCTTATGATCGTATGTTTGTTTGTCTTTATATGGGCCGCCGGGATGAGAAATGGGACAGTATGGCGTTTACAATAATTGACACTACAGTAGAACTTCGATCGCTCGAACCGGCAACGGAATCGAGTTTGAGTTCGAGCATGCATAGTTCGAAGGAATGAAGTTTCAAAAATGTACTGTCACATTCAGTCAATAAAATCACTTATGTGAATATATGAGATGACCGATGTGACATGCCATTGTATATGCATTACATTTGGAGGGAGAAATGAAAAATAACAAATACAATTGTAAAGTTGCTGTTTTATTCAATATTTACATGTAATTATACGTCAAATAAACCGCTATGTTCCGCTTTGCTCTATACATAATACTGGTATTCCCAGTGTCAAAAAATAGCACATAGCACAGTGGTTGGAATAAATATACAAACGGAAAATATAAACGAAACAATGTCAGTATACAATTATAAACACTATAAATTAACGCCTGAAGAATTCCATGATCTCGGTTTGTTTGTTATTGGCACATCTTCTGTCAAAGTTAAATTTAAGTAAACGTTTGTTCAAATCACTTAATTAGCGTGGACATCATAACGCCCGTAATTCACGCTGCTATTGTTTGCGATTCGTGATTTAATGTCATCCCGCGTCAAGGGAAACTACTCAACGCGACCGCCCGCAATGGTGGAATTCACACCTCGTTAGACAAACAGCTGATCACAGACTTACCTGTTCGAGTTATTAGCGGTAATTACCACTGTTTGACCGTCCACGGGACTAATCCACAGGTTCGATTGTTCGAGTAATTCATAGTTCGAGTTTAAGGTGTTTTATTACATGAATTATATAGGAAATTTGCCGGGACTGTCGAACCAGTTCGAGTTTTCCATGGTGCTCGAGCCAGACCTGTTCTAGTTATCGAAGTTCTACTGTAATTGGATATATAATTCCTTTTGCAAACTCACATAGAAAATGACTCGATTCTAATCGTCTTGCTGGTGTTATTAATGCTACTCCATTGATGGAATAACGAACAGCATAGGCCCTGATAAGACTGTGCGGAGGCACAGGCTGGTCTGGGGTTACTCTGGTCGCATATGTCGTAAGGTCCCTTTTGTCAGCCGGGGGGCATATATTGTGTCGGGTTGACATTATCTTTTGTGGGTATATCTTAATCGTATGTGGGTTCGTATTTATCCCTGGTCCGGGTTAGTTCTTCTTATCTTATGTAGATTTGTATTTATCTTAAGTGCAGTTCTCTTTATGTTCTGTCGTTTCGTTTTTATGTCGAAGATTGTTAATATGGGGTTTATTTATTTGAGAGATATTTGTGTTGACACCGGCTATTTCTTTCCCGCAACACTGACAAAAGAAAAATACGAACTGATATAATATAAAGACGAACTGGTATACGATAAATACGAACTGACATAAGATAAATACATAAATACGAACTGACATAAGATAAATACGAACTGAGATAAGATAATTATACACTGAAATAAGATAAATACGAACTGACATAAGATAAGTACGAAGTGATATAAGATAAAGGCGATTTGACATAAGATAAATACAAACTGACATAATGTAAGGACAAACTGACATAAGATAAAGATGAATCCACACAAGATAAAGATGAATCCACACAAGATAAAGACGATTCCACATAATATAAATACGAATTGACATAAGATAAAGATGAATCCACATAAGATAAAGACGATTCCACATAATATAAATACGAATTGACATAAGATAAAGATGAATCCACATAAGATAAAGATGAATCCACATAAGATAAAGACGATTCCACATAATATAAATACGAATTGACATAAGATAAAGATGAATCCACATAAGATAAAGACGATTCCACATAATATAAATACGAATTGACATAAGATAAAGATGAATCCACATAAAACAAATACAAATCAACATACTATAAAGATGAATTGACATAAGATAAATACAAATCGACATAAGATAAATACAAAATCCACATAAGATAAAGATGAATACACATAAGATAAATACGATTCCATATAGGATGAAGATGAATCCATATAAAATAAAGATGAATCCACATAAGATAATATTACTTCAGTTAAGGCAGTCATGGCGTTCCATAGATAACGATGCACCTGTGTTTCATTATCTAAGTTTAGAACATACAAGCAGTGTAAAGCATATTGCACCTATATCTATGGAAGGCAATATCCGCCATAATTATATTAGGCTTGATGCTTGCTTGTATGGAAGGTAATATCCGCCATAATTATATGTGACTTGATGCTTGCGTGCTGATGACATTACAACTTATATGTATGTTATTTCATTTGTCATTTGTGTATTTATTACATTTGAAATCTGCTTGTTGTAATTGTATTTGTCTTTCTTACAAGTCCATTTTGCTGATTGCTTTGTTCATTCATCGTATTTACTTTACAATTATTGATACGTCCTTATTCGTGTCCCTGTTTTATTGCACTAAGCATTTGCAATAGAAAGTAAGAACAAAGCACTTAGCACTTTGAATAAGGCCGAAAGCAGTAAGGAAAAAGCCGCAGGAACTAAGCATCAAGCCACAGTCCGAAAGCGGAAAGCCGCAAGCAGAAAGCATCAAGCCAAAAGCAGAATGATGCAAGCAATATATGAGTTAGTAGTGCCTCATTATGACGTCAGATGGCACTGCTGTCAATGTTAGGAATCCTCCGACTAATAAATAAAAGTATGAGATGTGATTGGCTGTTTGAGGCACACCTCCAATGCCGGTGTTGATGTAAGATTTCACCTAAAAATGATCACAGTATAGGTTAGAAGACACCAAAGAGTTTTACTATATGGTAACTTACACAGGTTGACTGTCAACCTGGCCCGTTACCGATGCAAACCAATAACCTTCCGGGATCAGACTAAGGTTGGCCACCACCATTGATTTTCCCTAACAATCTAACCCGTTACCACACATTTTTCTATTCTCTGCTACTTTCATTTTTCTTATGGATGTTGTCGGACCTAATTTCCAATAACCTACACCCATTCTGCTCTCGATCTTGACTAATCAAATATAGATTTAATTATTGTTGAAGCTGGGGTCCCATCTAGTAGGTACACACTTTTCTTTATGGAACTTAAATAAGTGTATAATTGCAACTAGTCCACCACTTTTAAAAATTACGAGTGCCACCTACACAGATATAATTATTTAGTAATCGTTAAAGGTACATGCCCACGCAGTAGGCACAAAATGTTATTTATAGGAATTAAATAAGTGCATAATTATGTCACTATTCCACCAGTTCTAAAAATTACGAGTGCCCGCTATGCAAATATAATCATTTATTAATTATCAATTTACTGTTAGCGACGCGCGGCGGTAACAGTCTATTTTGATAATGTGCGGGGACGACGACTTTCACATCACGGCTTGCGGTACGCATGCGCAGTATACTACGCGCGCCAGTAGGCTTCCCAATATGTAAACAAGAATATCAACATGTCGAAACGTCCAGGACGGAAATTGTATGAAACGGCGTCGGCCAAAAAAAAGGCGAAATGTCTGAAGGACAGGCAGTACAGAGAGAGAGAGAGAGAGTGGTTAATATTGGCGACCAGATCACCAAATGGAAAGAGTTACGTGGAGATTTAGATTTGGACTCGAACAGAGATTTTTCTTCTCAACTTCCGATACTTCACTGCGCATGTCAAAGATGTATATGATTGACCGTGTCACGTGACGCGTGTTGGTAAAAATAGCACGAGGTCGGAACATACCCTTTCTGGTCTTAGCATATAAAATGCGATTTAACACCAATTAACAGGGGCCGTAATTAAAAATAACTCGTTAGTGGGTAGACAAATGGCTCATATAAGGCATGACAGAAAATGAAAAGTAGTAGTATAGTGTAACCTGTTGCGTGGGCATGTACCTTTAATGTACTCATAGAGACTCGCGGTGGTATCAAGCTAGTTCCATATGCAAACGAAGCAGTATTTTCAAATTATTCAGTTAAATTATACAGTAAAATTATTTGGTGTATTTTAACCTAAACATGGCGCAACAGAAAAGGCGGCATCAATCTACATCAACACCGTTAGGGACATGGAACCAATTAAGAGAGCAACGCATTGGAGGACGGATACCAGCATATTAACTCATTTTAGGAGAACTATTTTAAGTTTTAGCAGCGCACCTGGCGTCATAATGGTTGTTCCCAAATTACTGTTGCAATTGTTGTTGTCAAGGGGCGTGGCTTAGCGAGGTAACAAAGCGCATAGCAAAACAGCGATGCAATAATCAATAATGGAACTCCGGATGTCACTAAGAATGAATCATCAAGCCGATTAGAATGTAATCAACACAAACGCATTGACACATTGCGAATGAATAAAGCATCAAGCCAAATGCACATGCAATTTAGACTACAACCAAGAAGATTTCAAATGTCATAAAAACGAATGACGAATAAAATAACATGAAAGTAAGTTGTAATGGCACCAATCAGCAAGTATCAAGCCACATAGAATTGTAATGACGGATATAACTTTGAATGTCATCAGCAAGCAAGCGTAAGGCCTAATATAATTATGGCGGATATTACCTTCCATATGCTTGCTGATGACATTCTAAGTTCTATCCGTCTTATTACAATTATATGTGGCTTGATGCTTGCTGACTGGTACATTACAACTTGCTTTCATGCCATTGTATTCGTCATTCGTGGTTATGACATTTGAAATCTTCTTGGTTGTAGTCTAAATTGCCTGTGCATTTGGCTTAATGCGTTATTCATTCGCACTGTTTCAATGCGTTTGTGTTGATTACATTCGAAGTGGCTTGATGCTTCAGTCTCAGTGACATCCGGAGTTCCATTATTGATTATTGCATCGCTGTTTTTCCATGCGTTTTGTTACCTCACTAATCCACGCCCCTTGACAACAATAATTGCAACAGTAATTTGGGAACAACCATTATGACGCCAGGTGCGCTGCTAAAACTTAAAATAGTTCTCCCTAAAATGATTTAATATGCTGGTACCCGTCCTACAATGCGTTGCTCTCTAAATTGGTTCCATGTCCCTAACGGTGTTGATGTAGATTGATGCCGCCTTTTCTGTTGCACCATGTTTCGGTTAAAATACACCAAATAGTTTTACTGTATAATTTAACCGAATCCCAGCCAGTCTTTCACTATTCGTATGGATGTTGTGGGACCAATCACGTCATGTCCCCCAATATTGTTTACATTATTTGGCCACGGAAACTCTGTTTACATCATGTGACCAACAGGCTCAGTGTTTTCATTTAAATGCTTCAAATATGCTGAAAACTGGTGTTAAAAACACCCCAACAACTGGGTAATAATGGATCAAGATTTGCAAGGAAACTATGTCTGTGACCTTAAAACACCCGGACTATTTTTTATGCCGGACTACGTTTGCATACTCAATTTCTCTAACCTTAAACCTAGAGTGCTACATGCCAGGTTATAATATAGGGAGACATGTTTTTATGCCACCGGGTTTCGAAGAAACGGGTGGCATATAGTGCTTGGACCGTCCGTCTGTCCGTCCGTCCGTCCGTCTGTCTGTCTGTCTGTCTGTCTGTCCGTCCGTCCGTCACACTTTTCGGTTAACCACTTTGTCACAGTTTCTCAAATATGCTACAGGTGGCATCCGCGTTCGACAGACGCATTTCTTGTTGACATTATTATACTTTTTATATCAAACGTGAACTGCCAGTTTGATATCAGTGGCGATAACCGGGTTTCCTTAAAATGATAACGGAAGTAACTATTTATTCCATTTAGTTATTTGTTGATGTGCAATATCATACCTTATGATATGTCGATAAAAATAATTATTCAGCATTTAGTTGAAATAAATAATTTAAAAATACTGTATCATTTGCGTATGGAACTAGCTTGATACCACCACGAATCTCTGAGTGCATTAAATATTACTAAATAATTATATCTCTGTAGCTGGCACTCGTAATTTTTAAAAGTGGTGGACTAGTTGCAATTATACGCTTATTTAAGTTCCATAAATAAATGTTTGTACCTACTACATGGTACCCCAGCTTCAACAATAATTAAATCTATATTTTAATTAGTCAAGATCCAGAGCAGAATGGGTGCAGGTTATTGGAAATTAGGTCCCACAACATCCATAAGAGAAATGAAAGTAGCAAAGAATAGCAAAATGTGTTGTAACGGGTTAGTTTTTTAGGGAAAATCAATGGTGGTGGCCCACCTTAGTCTGATCCCGGACGGTTATTGGTTTGCATCGGTAAAATGCCAGTTTGACAGTCAACCTGTGTAAGTTACCATATGTGTAACTTACTATAACAATGTTATTGTTTTCAATTACGTACATATTTTATGTAATTTAATTATGAGGATACATGTATGTATAAAACACATTAGTAAGTCAAACACCATATATACGTATGCAATTTAGTAATAGTATTCCAGTATGAACAAAATCGTGCGGGTGTTTTGAGGTCACTGACACAGTTTGCTTGCACATCTTGATCCATTACTACCCAGTTTCACTTGAGGTATCTGTGGGGGTGTTGGTCATGTGATGTAAACAGAGTTTCCGTGGCCAATAACAAATGTAAATCAAAGTACTGAAAGTACTGACTGGCGGGAGACAAATAGCCACTTGTGAATTTGCATACTCAGAAATTCCTTGTTAGAAATATATTCGATGTTGATTATGGAATGTACAATCTGCAAATTTGGAGAACTTGATCAGTTACTGGTATTTGTAAAATACAGCCTGCTCTAAATTAAATGGATGTTTTTTTTCTGTCTCAAGTTGACGTCCACTCTGAAAGAACGTGGTTGGTCTGTTCCAGCTCATTTTGCCGATGCAATTTGGACAAACAAACATAACGTTATTCTATTGTCTGTTGCCGATGCAATTTGGACAAACAAACATAACGTTATTCTATTGTCTGTTTCAACTGAAAGCGCCGATGGATAATACGAAAAACCTTTTTTTTTAGAAATTAATCTGGAAACCTGGCGAGATAGCTCGGAAATGAACTAACAACAAAAAATTATTATGTGAAAGTCGGCCCAGTAAAACAAAAATTATGGAAGAAAATTAATTTATAGATCACATCTCCCATAGAGAATAATGCCCATAAAATCAATATTTGATCGATTTTGTTAAAAAAATATTTTTGGCAGCATAGGTTTTTCGTAATGTGAAGAAAAAAAAACGGGGAAATTTTCATATTTTTAGTACATGTATGTTTATTTGGCCAAAATCAATCGGCACTTTGCAGAATAGGGATACAAACCGAGTAATCCAAATTGCATATCCAACAGGAACTCTGGAGGTGTGACATAATATTATGTGAAATCTTTTAAAAATTATGACTGGGCGTAGCCCGCCTACATACGTGTATGCTGCATGAACGGCAAAATGTTTTCATGAATTTTGTTTTGCTCACCCAGAGGGTAATTTTTAGAAAATCGCCCGTAAACCACAATATGAAAAAGAAATGGCCTTCGACGTCGCATTGCGACTGCGTGGTACACGATACGGGGTGGGGTGGGGGGGGGGCGTCTCAATAACAGCAATTTGTTCTCTTCAAAAGTAAAGTTGGGCATGCCAACTATTTTACACATAATGTTGAGCATTGCCATTGCTATTAATAACTTGCTTTCAGTTCACTCGCTGACTTCAAATGTCACCTGACTGTTGTTAATTGCGAACGCAAATTGAGCCCATTGAGACGTCCCCCGATGAACATGCGACTGCGTGGTACACGATACGGGGGGCGTCTCAATAACAGCAATTTGTTCTCTTCAAAAGTAAAGTTGGGCATGCCAACTATTTTACACATAATGTTGAGCATTGCCGTTGCTATTAATAACTTGCTTTCAGTTCACTCGCTGACTTTAAATGTCACCTGACTGTTGTTAATTGCGAACGCAAATTGAGCCTATTGAGACGTCCCCCGATGAACAGAGAGCCACTTCCGAAAGTAGACCCGTGCAAACGGCCAGAATCACGATCCCAATAGCGTGGAGACAGTATGACTCCCGCCAACAATATATTGGGGGACATGACGAGGTTTGATTTTTCTTTCTTAGGAGTAAGTGAACCTATTGTTTAATTAATGCAGAACCAGTACAGACCGGCTGCAGGTCATGCGCAAGTAGGTCCCATAACATCCATATGAGTAGTGAAAGTAAGAGAGACTGGCCTTATTGGATGGGATTCGGTTAAGGTTTATAGTAAAACTAGTTGGTGTCTTCTAACCTATACTGTGATAATTTGTGGGTGAAATCTTACATCAACACCGTCATTGGAGGTGTGACTTGAACAGCCAATCAGATGTCGGACTATAATGTATTAGAGTGAGAATTACTCAGCGGACGGCAATGCCATCTGACGTCATAATGACGCACTACTAACCCATATATTGCTTGCATCATTCTGCTTGTAGCTTGGTGTTGATGCTTGCGACTTTCCGCTTTCGGACTGTGGTTTGAAGCTTACTTCCTGCTGATTTGTCCTTACTGCTTTCGGCCTTATTCAAAGTGCTAAGTGCTTTGTTCTTACTTTCTATTGCAAATGCTTTGTGCAATAAAACAGGGACACGAATAAGGACGTATCAATAATTGTAATGTAAATAAGACGAATGAACAAAGCAATCAACATAATGGACATGTAAGAAAGACAAATACAATTACAACAAGCGTATTTCAAATGTAATAAATACAAATGACTAATGAAATAACATGAATATAAGTTGTAATGTCATCAGCACGCAAGCATCAAGTCACATAGAATTATGGCGGATATTTCCTTCCATATATATCAACCTGTGACCATTACATACAGTTCGTATCTGATGCATATAGCATAGTGATAACACTTATTGTTTTGTTTAATTAATTCAACGTTGAGGGTTATGGGTTCGAAACCATCACTGTGCTATCTTTTTTTTATTGAATTGTGCCCCTCACTTTATACCCCCAGATAGATATCTGCCGTCGTTTATACGTTTATTTTATTAACATTATTTAGTGTAACTTACAGAAACATATTTTTGTATTGGTTCAAAAAACTGATAAATACGTATATTGCATAATGTCATTTTAATCGTCTTAGTTACATCCATATGTCTGTCTGGACAAAATGTATAAGCGCGCAACCAATGCGGCGGACATACAATGTGTGGGTATTTACAGTCAAACAAATTTATTTTTTTTTCCTGGGCCGGGAATTAGGAGGCCCGAGAACCCCGAGAATGTGTATATTTGACGTCCCCAAGAGTCCCCCAACCCCGTACTGTCGTTTCTATGAAATACCTACTGGGGACAATTTTAGAATGTGTCTACATCATTTGTTTCACGTTGTTTGATAGTGAAATATTTATTCAGTAAATGAATTGCGAACACCGTATGCCCTGATCTGACTGCGTGATGTGCATCCTGATCGGTGACGCTGTAAACCCAGTGCACACGTCACAAGTACCCTTTTGTCAAACTCTATCTCTAAGACATTTGCGTAAAAGTGAGAAAAAGTTGAATCTGTTATCTGAATAAAAAAAAAAAAATTGTCCGAGGCTCGAACTTGCACAAAAGGAACGCATGTCGAATGCATTTACCGAGCGCTCTATCACCTGAGCTGTGCGGACAATAATGCTAATACTTGCGGACGACTGGGCAATCAAAATGAATCAATTATCGAGACGTTTTATGTTTACAAATATGGCATTTATTGTGGTTTTCAATCGCCTGTTTCACCAGTCAACAAGTTGGTAATTTAAATTATCTCCTAAGCTATCGGGAGCATGCATTTTCCAGCTCTAAATTGCTGTAGATAAGGCGTCGATTCTGCCACCTAAAATGGCTGCAAACGGCTACAAACGGCTACATCCCTAGAAAGCTCAGGCGTGGGAAATTTCCGGATTAATCCGGAAATCCGGATTTGAGGTCCCAGGGACCACTTTTGTGAATCTTGTAAATCGTTGAGAGAATGGCGATAAAAAATTACAATTTTCGAAAGAAAAAAAAAAAATTGATTTTTTTATTTTTTTTAAGTGGCGATTCTTTTATTTTTCCCAGCGGAATCCCTGTTATACATGTACCGACTTCTTGTTGCGATAATAAGTTGCTGGAGGTCAATCGATGAGTCCAAATATAGGTAGTCCAGGTGTATTATCATAGCATAGCCTCGTTTTCGTGTATACTAACTACATGATAAAGTGCACGTGCATGCATGTCAATATAATAGTGTATCTTGGTGCGAAAAATAGACATGTAGTGTGGCTCAGTGGTATCGAAGCGAGAGAATATCCATACATTAGCGGAACGTATGTTCATCTATCTGGTCGAGAGTTCGAACCTCACAAAACGCATTACTTTTGTCGATATCATTCTGGTTTTTTTATGACTGCTTGCTGGAGAAGGGAATAAGTGAAACGGTGAGGGTTATCACTATTGCTGTTTGACCTCGATATGACATGATCTGCGAGAACATATTCCAAGATTCTTCATGTACACACATATGTGCATTTAGTTATTAGTTTTCTTCAAAGTGAGACTAACGTCTACATGTAATCTATCTCATGCTTAGTTAATGCAATTTGTAAGAGCAACACACATAAAAAAGAAATATATAATAAAATATAAACAAATAAAAACATATGTATATACATGTATGAAAAACTAAGATTCGAACTCCCTACCTTCGGCATTGATATCTTCACTGTAACCCCTCGACTACATAACACTTGATGAAAAATCTCCAAAATCAATATTGAAAAGGAATATTTCCACGGGTATATTTACCTGTCTCACATATTCTGTGTTTTGTTTATGATCGGTTTGTATGTAAACAAGTAGAGGTGTACCGCTTTGAGCTGGCGCGTTATTATTGTAAATATTATTGTAAACACGTGCTATTTTTAAATAGTTTACGTCATATGTTGTAGACATGGTATTTGTATACCAGCGCAAACGCATTAACATTCGATATAATTGCTAATTATAGTAACATCGTTTAGTGCTCTAGTGGGTAGATCTGCTGTTTGGTGATCGGACGGTCGTGAGTTCGAATCCTGCCAAAGACATACATTTTTCTCTCGCTTTCACTATTTTGGCGCCAGAGGTAACGCACACATCCCGAAACAGTCGTGCATTTACTTTTACACAAACATTATAAAACAATTCACTTTGAACCTAATCATTGTGAAATGCATTCTGCACATTCGTCTGTTATTGTGAAAGTCCACCTCGACTCACTACAAATGCAAATATGTTACGGAGAACACCATGTCGAAAAAAATAAAATCCTCTCACTTCAGATAATAAACAAATAAATAAACGTGGATGCATGTGGTTCATAATTACCATGTCAATTGTTGTTACATGTAATAAAGAAATATATATATATAATATATATATATATAATGGCCAAAGTGAGGATCGAACGCATGCAGTGCAAAATTAAAATCAAGTGCCACAGTAGGCCGCCAGTTTACCCACTGCTCCAGTATGAGAAACTGTTTTGTCAATCGCAATATATCGATCATGACTATAGCAACGCGCCATAATAAACAGGGAAATACCTACAGGAATTCCCTGTTTATTTATACACCAATGTTTATATAAACAAAGCATGTAAACAACGCCATGTCAGGCTGGTATACTTATAGCAAGTTATCGTCTGCGGACTATAAATATACCCGTGCCAGTATTCCTTTTCAATATTGATTTTGAGATTTGTCATCAAGCCTTATGTAGTCGAGGGGTTAGAGTGACGTATATCAATGCCGTAGATAGTGAGTTCGAATCTTAGTTTTGCATGCACATATATTTTGATGTGTTTATGTTTTATTATATATTTATTTTTTTATGTGTGTTGCTCTTACAAATTACATTAATTAAACATGATATAGATTGCATGTAGAACGTTAGTCTCACTTTGAAGAAAACTATTAACTAAATACACATTTCATATGTGTGTACATGAAGATTCTGGAGATTGTTCTCGCCGATCATGTCACATCGAGATCATACAGAAATCGTGATAACCCTCGCCGTTTCACATATTTCCATCTCCACCAACCAGTCATAAAAAGAACAGAATGTTATTTACAAAAGTAATGCATTTTGTGAGGTTCGAGCTCTCGACCAGATAAAATGAACAAAAGTTCTGCAAACGTATGGATTTTCTCCCGCTTGGATACCACTGAGCCACACTACGTGTCTATTTTGGGCACCAAGCTACACTACTATATTGACTTACATGCACGTGCACTTTATAATGTAGAAATTATGCACGAAATTGAGGCTATGATATGATGATACACATGATCTACCTTATTGCTTTGGAGTTGGGCTGAACATTTTTACCTACCCCTACCCAGAGTAGAACTTTATGAAACATATCTATTCTTATATATATTTTGTATTGCTGATCTCCATGTTAACCGTTAGAATAACAAGAAAGTACAAATATTTATAATGTCGACCAGAATGTAACTTTCCTGTCAACTATTCGTGATGAAAGCAAACTTTCGCATTTTGCTGCACCTTGATGTTCCAGGAATTTGAATGTGTAGGTTTTCGAAAACCAAGATGGCCGCCAATTTCAAGATGATCACCATGCATGAAAATGACGGAAACAACATTATACCATTTGCTATCACTTGATTAGAGCTCATTACTTATGCAGACTTATCAGATAAAAACATTTACTAAAACCGTGAATTATGAGCAGAGAAAATGGGAATATCCGTTTCGTTATTTTTGTTTCAAAATGGTCGCCATGAAACATAACGTAACTGCCGGTCGACAAATAATATCTTGAAACATCCTGATTATCCATATTTCAACACAGCATGATACCAATGACTATCACAAATGTAAATATGTTATTGATAATAAAACCCAATAAGCAATAACACATGTAATTCAGTCATTTTACATTTAAAAATGGCCGCCGTGAAGCGTCTTGTCATTTCTATTTGATGTATATATATGGTAACGTTCAGTTGCAAAGTATCTTCATTTCTAACAGAAATAAGTGCAGAAGCTATCAATATGTGAATCTGTTAATTTCATACACATACGAGCAACACAACCCGTTTTTCAAGTGATTTTACTTTCAAAATGGCCGCTGAAGAAAATTGTAGCAGCTCTTCGATAAATCATACGTTGAAAATCACGTCTGTAGCAGCTCCAGCTCTTCGATAAATCGTACGTTGAAACTCCCGTCTTATTCGAGTTAAATTACATACTGTTATACAGTGTTATGTGTAAGCGTGATGCCGATAACGATGTCTAAGTGTTACGGCCTGTGAAATTCGACCAGGAGACTCTGATCAGAGCATACACCGTTCACAATTAAAGCAGAATGACGGTGTTTATTTCCCTGAACGACAATTTATTACCAGTCTAACCATTGCACGATTCTAACTGATGACCAGGATATACACAAAATAGATATATCTTACACGTTTCTTTACCAACCAGCGCACTATGTAACTTTGTGTTTTGTTTCATTTTAGATATACCCACGGTGGAACAATCATGTAGCTCTTAATTGTCGGCGGATACTACTTTAAAGCATCTAACTCATGAGTGCAGTGTCAGAACCTGTTCGACATAACAGTATTCTATCAGCTGATGATTCGTAGCATATCGACAGAATGCCTTAATTTGTGGGATTCGTTGTAGCTAATAATCTATGCTAACGCCTGATAAAATGGGATATAAATTAAAAGCTTGGTGACAATAATCAATTTAATCATCATGTAGTTGCCCCCTAGGTATTGGATATGCCTATACCATATCAATATTGAAATAACAATAATAAAATGATCGTCACTTTTAATCGATTGGATACAATTAAAACATTTGTTTTGAGAACACATTTTACTATAATATAAAACGTTTTATAATTTCCTCATGAATGAGCATATACCTGGTAATGACGAAATCATGAACCCACTAGCAGTCATGGCTGGTGTTATTTCGAACATTTCGGGTACCCATTATTTCTGCAACCTAAATCGGATTGTCTTGAAAATGCTTTCATGCACAATGTCAATGCCATTGGACTGTTGGTCGGACCAGGCTGTGGCCGGGGGTATCGGTGAGCCCCTACTGACTTGCTCTAGTATAGTCATATGTATATGCATATGTGAAATAGAGGTCCGAGAAAACTGAGAGCTCAGTCAAAACATATTCAACTCGTAATCTATTAAACAGTATACAGTCAAAGTCGTAAACATGTTGAACATATGATAACGTATGTTAGGTTCGCAAGACATCGAACCTGATGGCAATAGCACATATATGGATATACGTGTGTGTAGTACTCAATTAACTTGCATGTTGACATAAAATAAGCAAATATACATACTATCTGTGTATATCTGTAGAAATAAAGTGTTACATTTTGAAATCGCATATGGCAGTCACATGCACCTTGTCTTCGGTAAAATATATTCAGGTAACGTTGCGTAGAAGACATAGGTCGGTGTTCTGGCAGACCAGTGAGGTACAAGAACCGCCGTCTGTTATGGTATAATTATATATTTTTGTTGATCAATGAATTTGGGTGAAATCTATAGTATAACAACAAACGATACATGTTATTGGTGGCGGTTAAATATATGTTTATGACATTGCTAATAGTTTAAACTTATTTAATATCAACAAAATGCATCGGTGATGTAGATAGGTCGTTAAAAATTGTACATATAGAGGTGCATTGCTGAAAGCAATACCAGTTTATGCCATACATGTAATATAAATAGTATATGATTGGTATAAGCAATATTTATTTCATTAAATGTAAATGATATACATACTATAGAGTAATTACAATTGGATTAGAAAACAACTTTGTATGCTTATAAATGTGAATTGTGCTCCTGGAAAATTCCATTTTTTACGAATTTCTCAGTGGCCCATGTGTACTAGGTGGACACATATGTCTGGTGGTCCTACAAAATGGCGCCATGGCAGCACGTACATGTACATGTATCGAAGTTCTAGATATGTTATATAAAACATGATTAGATACTTTAGTATATATTACTACTATTACTACGTCTGACGGGCTTAATAGTTTTGTTCTTGCACTGAATTTTTGCACAATAAACAGATGTACTGCGTTTGTCTGGAAACAAAGTTGTGTTTTACATATGAAAATATGGTAATTAATTGACATGTAGTGTATAAGACAAACATTAATAGACATTAATGATTGACTCGGGGTAATAATTATCTATTATAAATGCACGCCATGTTCAGCATATATAATTATGTGTACACACATGTTTTCGAAAACAAATTTATTGACATTAAATATAGTAATAGTGTGCACGTTATGCTAACGTTATAATTGGTATGTGACGGGAACATAGTATAATACAGTATGCTTTGATAGACCTGAGTGTACTGTTGAGTTGCATATATATGTGTGACTCATAACACATACATTGATTAAGCCGCGACTACAGATTTGCAGCTGTTATTCTTTTATTCGTATGTTTATTATCCGTTACGGTACTGTCGGCTAAAAGTCATGAATGGTTTTAGTCCATATATTATATGTATTATGATATTTTATACGAGTGTACATTGTTAATGAAAGTGAAACTCATTCAACCGTTGCATATATATATTCACCACCAGCCTAACGCAATGACTGCGCTTTATTGTATATAACATAAATGTAGTGTGCATGAGAAATGAATATCAACCCTATGCAGGCAAAACATCGTGTACACAGTTATATATTTCATACACTCTTTAAATAATTTGAAATAAACGTCCATGTATAACATGTGCCAGTCTACTCGACACTGACATTATTTGTTTGTACATGTATATGTATTACGTTTCTTGTGGAGCGAAATCCGATACCCACAATGAACTTGTATAGTACGAGATTGATCATATCTTAAACTTATAAAATAAAAAATAGTATTTCATTGTAAACACTTGTAAATAAACAAATAATTTGCATAATCGATGCATGTCGATAACTGTTAAACAATGTAATATTGATAAGATATATGTATATATGCAAGGGTAAATAGGATAAATAGCAGGACATTACATTATACATGCACTTGTCATATTCTCAAAATATGGGAGCCATTTTGAATCTCTCTCTAACATATAACAGGAACGATGGACTACAGGGAAATATATCACATGGTAAATACTATGAATATATAGACAGACAAATACTATAATAAAACAAGGTAAATATACACAGTCAGATAGTTAGCTCTGATATTGATAAAATACACATTTGGTGGCCATTTTGTTTTTTCTTAATTATGATGATCTTTACCGGATCAGCATATAAAAGTTGCACGTGTTGCTACCTATGCGTTACCACATGATGTTACCCCATTACATACGGTAAGCGCACGTTTCAGATTTATAAATGCATATGTGATGATGTGTCTTGTGTTATTATACAAATTCAATTCAGTTCAAAGGGGGAGTAACACTACCAATTGCTCATTGTAAACAGTATAACGTTCTGAACGGTAACAGCATACACATTATTATATTAAATATCTTATTTTATTTTATGTAGGTACGTATTTTAAATAAATAAGAATATGTTATAAAAAAAAGACCTGAAAGCGCTATTAATTAGCGAATTGTTGCTGATTGGTTAGAATATCGGTTGCTATGGTTACACCAGATTTTGTGTAATTTGTGACATTAACAGATATATATAAGCCCGAGTCAAATACATGTGCATCCTATTAATAATTTCATATTTCACAAGTTTATTAACAGTAATGAACGCAACCACTGTCTGTATTTTTTCCACAGATAATTCACGGTTACCATGGAAACTTCCAAACTGACGGCATTCGGCCGCGGTTTACGCAATTTTAACTGCGGGTTCGGTTTCTACGATAGCTTTTACATACAGATAGATGGATTTCATAAAGTTCTACTCTGTGTATGTGGTAAAACGCAAAATAAACGTCGTACAGAATGCTGCCCAAGGAATTGTTGCTGATTTGTTAAAATATCGGTTGCTATGGTTACCACTATATTTCGTTTCATTTCTGAAATTTACAAATAAATATAATCCCGAGTGAAATATACGTGTATCCTATTAATAAAATCATATTACCACAAGTTTATTGACAGTAAAAACTGCAACAACTGTTAACATTTTGTGTATACTTTTTCCACAGAGAATTTACAGTTACCATGGAAATGTCCAAAACTGCGGCATTCGGCCGCGGTTTACTCAATTTTAACACGCGGATTCGGTTTCTACGATGAATTTCACATAAAAATAGATGTATTTCATAAAGTTCTACTCTGGGTAGGGGTAAATCGAAAAATAAGCGTCGTACAGAAGGCTGTCCAATAGGGTACCTATATTTGGATTCATTGATTGACCTCCAGCAACTTATTATCGTCTGTCATTTATACAATAAACTTCGTGTGTATTAGCACAATTCTCAGGTCACTCTCCACGAAGCAGAACGTAACCAAAGAACGCTTCAAACGCATCCGCTCTGTCATTCTTGAGCATTTCCCAAAATTCAAGATGGCGTCCAAGATGGCTGCTTAAAACAGCAAAACCACAGGTGATTCTAGCGCGTCTTGGATGGTCAATTATTGTTTTGTATATACATGAAACACCTTTCTAAGCAATGTACAACACAAATTCAAATGCGCCCTGTGTAATAATAATAGTACTTAGAAAGGTATAAAACTCCCATTCGCCACCATTGTCAGAGCGAGCACACGATGTAGTCTGGTGGAACTCACATATATACAACGCATTACAGCGTGTGTGTCGAAACCGTTGTTTGGGTGGGTTTTCGGCATAGATTTTACAGTTGCTAATACATTAACATAAATCTCAAAGATTTCGAGTGTAAACTGTACTAAAAACGCGTCTCACTAACCTAAATACTTTTTTTAAAATCAAACACGTTCACTTCCTGATTAAAAATAAATGTTTGCCGCCATCTTTGAAAATATTTCAATCACGTGCACACAGTGGTTTGGTTGGTTACTGGAGAGACTGACGTCATTTCCCATTAGCCAACCAAATCAGTGCGTGTCACGTGATTCAATAGATAGTTTGGTGCAGATTAGATTCAGCATTAAGAAACATTTTTCATCAGGGTTTTAAACATACTTGTTCACGAAATATAGAATCATTTATATACTGTTTGTTTTGGCCTGTTATAGGTATGAATCATATACTCAGAACTAGTATAACCCTTGCAATGCTCAAATTATGTTGGTTATATTATATGTTCATTGTTTTTATCAAAACATAGTTTGACAGCGTTTTAGAATCATGATTCTAAAGTGTTGTCAAACCATGTTTTCATTGTCCATGTATTTAGAAAGAAGAACAAATATAATACCACAGCAGACGACACTTTTGTATTTGTTTCTAACGTTTAACTAACTAACCGCACATATTGATTCCGTCGATATGAGTCACGCTTATTCATGTAGCTAATGCAAATTGTCAATCATGTGATCATCATAATACATTTTGTAACGTATACACCTGTGAAATTATAAACCCAGCCACCACAAACATATGATATAGCCGGGGTATGGTATCACGTGGTCTATTGTTTACACTGAATTAATGGCGACGCCCATGAGGTAAATCTTATTTTACATCAATACGATTCTTCCTGTTAATGATGACCAAGTTCCAGCCGTTAACAGTCCGCCAATACCAAATTTAGCAGCATTACTTATGCAACTAGTCTGAACATTCTGATGTGTGAATCGGACTGAATCGAACGTTGTTTAAACTTGGCCCGATTAAAATATGTCTGTAGTGCTAACGGCTGGAACATGGGCATCAGAAGAAACCGCGATCGTATTGATGAATATAAGATTTACCTGATGCCCAATGGGCGCCGCCATTAATCCGGTGTAAACAATAGACCACGTGATCCCATTCCCTGATAACGTCGTTTGTACATTTGGGGTCACAGTTGTGGTCAGAGTTGAGGTCTACATACCCAGATACCGCAATGTACATGTTTGTCCTACAGGCGACATGTTGAGATAATATACCACGTGATGGCGCCATGCTGATATAGTATATCATGAAATCTTAACATGTCGACTTGACGACTGACTTCATATAACACCATCCTTGTTTCAAAGTCAGTAGTTTCATAAGTGTGATTGGATATATGTATATATGTTAGTGTACATGTATCTGAGCATGCATACTATACTGTGCATTGAGTTGCCAAGCGAGTCATCTTATCGGACATGACATCGGCCTGTTTCACCTCTTTTAGTGTTTGACACAGAGAGCTCCGGAATTGACTGATAAACTAATACAAGTTAGTGCAATATGATTATAAGTTCCAAAAATATGTTTTAACAACGTCCTATCCGTTATATGTAGCCCAAGTCAATATATTTCAGACTGAATGTGCCCATTTTTTCAAAACACATCAATCTCTACACTGGCTATCAAGATGCACAGTCACAAGCACAGGCAAGACATTTGCTACTAGACGAAAACTGCGTTATGCGATAGCTCTAAATAGAGCTTAGTGCCGTTACGTCAGGCAACCGGTGCAATTTTCGACTTGAAACAGTTTACGTTGAGTGCAGTGATACTGAAATATTGTAACTGAATCCTAAGCTTCAGATAAGTTTCTCGGCTTTTGATTGGCTACCTTGCCCGGTCATATGTATTATATGACCTACCAAGGCCGTCGGACATACAGGAATTGCGATTCCCCTCCGGCGTCTCGCGTCCAATGAAGACACATTTTGAAAGCGTCTAGCGATTGTGAATTGTATTCCTCACTAAACACAATAAACCTCCGAATTGATCAATAAAAGTAACAAATTGTACACTCAAAACCAGTCTTTATTGTTTATTTTTCCATAAATATTCTTCGCTCATCAAAATATGAGCGAAAAATTAGCGAAAATAACGAAAATTGCTTTTCAAATCTCAACACACTTGGCTTCGTGACACGGCTATATTTAGGTCACAACCTATGGGTTCCACGCACGAAACTCGGTGTAGCAATGACAGCAAATGTTTGGGAACCAGTCGCATTATTCTAGAGGCGCCAAAGGGAGAGCAGATCGATAGACAATAGAGCAGTGGAATATAAATTAAATTACACGATATAAAAAAACTGTCATAAAGTCGTTTTCGATGGATTTCTTACTCCATAGTTTGTTTTCGTTTAATAAAAAACAAAATGTTCATTTACGCCTTTATATTAAGACTGACGGTAGAAAATTGAATCTCGGATTATTTTTCTTCCTGAAAAAAAAAAAACCGCAAAGATCAAAAGAAGAGATATGTTTATATGGCCAAATACAGGATCTGCGGTATGACAAATACGTTATTCTGATTCTACACATCACAATAACTTATAATATACTGATATATCGCTGGTTTACTGGCCCAAGTCACGGATAACACTGTATGCGTATTGTACGACTCGCGCATTGACCCGAATGTTCTGTCTGTAACGCAGGGCGACGTATATCGCCTGCGTTACAGACAGATACTTCGGGTTACCCACATATCTACGTATCTGCTCTTTGAAAAACGAAAACATTTTAGAAAGTAACTACGAAGCCTTTGTAGACAGATTGAAAATTATGTAAGTACGAAAAAAGTTAGATTTTGAAACTCAGTCCTCAAATTCAAATGTTAATATCCCATAGAGCAAGAAAATTAAACAAGTACCGGTATTTTAACCAAAAATGATAAGCATTCATAAGCACAGCTGTGAAGGTCAAAATGTCAAGGTCATATTAAGGCAGCATTGATGTGTGATATTTGTGCACAGGTCTTTTATGTAAACTCCAGTAAAAACGTTTAATGTGTGAAAAAGCTCATAGTTGTGAAAGTCAAAAGGTCAAGGTCATATTAAGGACAACATGGATGTGTGGCATGTTCCAAAGTTGTGAAGGTTAAAAGGTCGGACGGACGGACGGACGGACGGATGGACGTTCCAACATTTTGGGTTTATTGGGTATTTCCATTGTTTGAAGAACAATGAAAAAGCCCCTAAACAACAATAGAGTTTATGAGCTTACGGAATATTACAAAGGAATCGCCCCTAAGCTCAAACCCCCGGACGTTGGCCCGGACGGACGGACGGGGACGGACGGACTGACGGACGACGGACGGACGGACGGACAACGGACGGACGGACGGACGGACGGACATACAGTCAAAGCACTATATGCATCTGGTTCTACCGTGATCGGGGGCATACAACATATTTAAATATTTTTTAAATGTAATGCGCTTTAAAAGCCAATGGTTAATCGGCAGCAAAACATGGAACAAGTAGTAAATACCACGCATAACTCACCACTGGCTGCTATGCGGGATCGCTGTAGGGTCCTCGGGTCAGCTTGCACGAACGTCTGCGTGCGCATCTGGCGATACAGTTCCATACTCGACATGTCACTGACAACCCCCGCGCTGGATGATTGACGGTCAGTCCCGCGATAATCGGCCGTCCGGACACACTCTTCAAACACCTCCATGTGTTCCTCGTCCGATTGATAACGCGCACCTTTACAGTCAACGTTCCTCTTACCTTTCGTGTTCGAAGACCTTGCTCGTATGCGTAACTTCTCGCCATGTGAAATGCCGGTTGTTCCCGTCAATGTCGGTCTGGATGAGGTCGAGCTGCACGTGTTAATACTGCTTCTTGAAGTAGTTAACATGGCCTTCTCTCTCTCCATTTCGCTACTGCGAACCCTTTTGCGAGCGGTCGAAATATCACCATCGACAAAATCAGAATCGCACCGTTTTTTATTTCCTGGACATTGGCCACTTGTACCGATTATTCCATGTGTATTTTGTTGCGACTTAACGGTCATGTTTGGAGTTGCGTCTCCAACTTTTCCTGATGACACCGTTTCCCAGGCTGTTAGATCTGTTCTAAACTTACGTGGAATTTTCGTCGGCAATGACCTGTCATTGGTATTTGAATATGTTTCCGCATGTAGTGTACTGTCACGTGATTTATCATTCGTCAAATATGCAATGTTCTTCAGCGACTGCGATTTAAGATCCGGATCTGTTCCTAATACATCTTCAGGAATACTGTACACGGAACGACTGTGTGCTATAGGTTTGTTATTGTTTATGCCTGAAATATATTGACACTTTTTATCCTCATTCCCGAACGGTGCGATTCGTTCCGTCTCTTTCTTTGATTGTCTATGCACTGTATCGGCACGCCTGTCGGCGTAGGAAGATTCATAGCCACCAACATTGGCGCCATGTGGTTTTGCCGGCAACGGCATATCTTCACCAACAACTGTGTTGAGTGGTTTTGCCGGCCCGTGTTTCTTAACTTCTCTGGGTCGAAGTCGGGGCAGAAGATACCGTTTATCGTATTTGGTCTCGATGTACCCAGCAGGCTGGCGCGGCGCGACGGTATATGTCGTTTGTGGCGACAGTGCCTCGTGCTGGTCTACAGTCTTCCCGTTGTAGTCGTCCCATAACTGTATCATGTCCTTAACCGACATGGTTCCGCTGCTCAGCATGATCTCTCACGTATATGTTTCCTTCTTACGTTTGCCAGTAGATCACTCTCCAATCAGCGTTGTTCTGATGAATCCAGCAAGTCAGCGTTGTTCTGATGATTCCAGCAAGTCAGCGTTGTTCAGGTGATTCCAGCAAGTCAGCGGAATCCAGCAAGTCAGCGTTGTTCCGGTGATTCCAGCAAGTCAGAGTTGTTCTGATGAATCCAGCAAGTCAGTGTTGTTCTGATGAACCCAGCAAGTCATAGTTGTTCTGATGATTCCAGCAAGTCAGAGTTGTTCTGATGATTCCAGCAAGTCAGAGTAGTTCTGATGAATCCAGTAGGTCAGAGTTGTTCTGATGAACCCAGCAAGTCAGAGTTGTTCTGATGATTCCAGCAAGTCAGAGTTGTTCTGATGATTCCAGTAGGTCAGAATTGTTCTGATGAATCCAGTAGGTCAGAGTTGTTCTGATGAATTCAGTAGGTCAGAGTCGTTCTGATGATTCCAGCAAGTCAGAGTTGTTCTGATGATTTCAGCAAGTCAGAGTTGTTCTGATGAATCCAGCAAGTCAGAGTTGTTCTGATGATTCCAGCAAGTCAGAGTTGTTCTGATGAATCCAGTAGGTCAGAGTTGTTCTGATGTTTCCAGCAAGTCAGAGTTGTTCTGATGATTCCAGCAAGTCAGAATTGTTCTGATGATTCCAGCAAGTCAGAGTTGTTCTGATGATTCCAGCAAGTCAGCGTTGTTCAGGTGATTCCAGCAAGTCAGCGGAATCCAGCAAGTCAGCGTTGTTCCGGTGATTCCAGCAAGTCAGAGTTGTTCTGATGAATCCAGTAGGTCAGAGTTGTTCTGATGAATCCAGTAGGTCAGAGTTGTTCTGATGAACCCAGTAGATCAGAGTTGTTCTGATGATTCCAGTAGGTCAGAGTTGTTCTGATGAATCCAGTAGGTCAGAGTTGTTCTGATGAACCCAGCAAGTCAGAGTTGTTCTGATGATTCCAGCAAGTCAGAGTTGTTCTGATGAACCCAGCAAGTCAGAGTTGTTCTGATGATTCCAGCAAGTCAGAGTTGTTCTGATGATTCCAGCAAGTCAGTTGTTCTGATGAATCCAGTAGGTCAGAGTTGTTCTGATGTTTCCAGCAAGTCAGAGTTGTTCTGATGAATCCAGCAAGTCAGAGTTGTTCTGATGATTCCAGCAAGTCAGAGTTGTTCTGATGATTCCAGCAAGTCAGAATTGTTCTGATGATTCCAGCAAGTCAGAGTTGTTCTGATGATTCCAGCAAGTCAGAGTTGTTCTGATGAATCCAGTAGGTCAGAGTTGTTCTGATGATTCCAGCAAGTCAGAGTCAGAGTTGTTCTGATGAATCCAGTAGGTCAGAGTTGTTCTGATGAATCCAGTAGGTCAGAGTTGTTCTGATGAACCCAGCAAGTCAGAGTTGTTCTGATGAATCCAGTAGGTCAGCGTTGTTCTGATGAATTCATCAAGTCAGCGTTATTCTGATGAACCCAGTATGTCAGCGTTATTCTGATGAACCCAGTAGGTCAGCGTTGTTCTGATGAATTCATCAAGTCAGCGTTGTTCTGATGAACCCGGTAGTTGAGCGTTGTTCTGATTAACCCAATAGGTCAGCGTTGTTCTGATGAATCCAGTAGGTCAGCGTTGTTGTGATTAATCCAGTAGGTCAGAGTTGTTCTGATGATTCCAGCAAGTCAGAGTTGTTCTGATGAATCCAGTAGGTCAGAGTTGTTCTGATGAATCCAGTAGGTCAGAGTTGTTCTGATGAACCCAGCAAGTCAGAGTTGTTCTGATGATTCCAGCAAGTCAGAGGTGTTCTGATGAACCCAGCAAGTCAGAGTTGTTCTTATGAATCCAGTAAGTCAGAGTTGTTCTGATGAACCCAGTAGGTCAGAGTTGTTCTGATGATTTCAGTAGGTCAGAGTTGTTCTGATGATTCCAGTAGGTCAGAGTTGTTCTGATGATTCCAGCAAGTCAGAGTTGTTCTGATGATTCCAGCAAGTCAGAGTTGTTCTGATGAATCCAGTAGGTCAGAGTTGTTCTGATGATTCCAGCAAGTCAGAGTTGTTCTGATGAATCCAGTAGGTCAGAGTTGTTCTGATGAATCCAGTAGGTCAGAGTTGTTCTGATGAACCCAGCAAGTCAGAGTTGTTCTGATGAATCCAGTAAGTCAGAGTTGTTCTGAGGAATCCAGTAGGTCAGAGTTGTTCCGATGAATCCAGTAGGTCAGCGTTGTTCTAATGAATTCATCAAGTCAGCGTTATTCTGATGAACCCAGTAAGTCAGCGTTATTCTGATGAACCCAGTAGGTCAGCGTTGTTCTGATGAATTCATCAAGTCAGCGTTATTCTGATGAACCCAGTATATCAGCGTTATTCTGATGAACCCAGTAGGTCAGCGTTGTTCTGATGAATTCATCAAGTCAGCGTTGTTCTGATGAACCCAGTAGGTCAGCGTTGTTCTGATGAATCCAGTAGGTCAGAGTTGTTCTGATTAATCCAGTAGGTCAGCGTTGTTCCGATGAATCCAGCAAGTCAGTGTTGTTCTGATGAACCCAGTAGGTCATGAATCCAGTAGGTCAGCGTTGTTCTGATGGATCCAGTAGGTCAGCCTGTTTCTGATGAATCTACTATGTCAGCGTCAGTATTGTTCTGATGGATCCAGTAGGTCAGTGTTGTTCTGATGGATCCAGTAGGTCAGCGCATTTCTGATCAACTCAGTGGGCCAACGTCCATTCATGTTACTGAAGCCAGCCGCGATGGCCACCCACGGTCATTGGTAGATGAACAGTTATATTTTATGTCAAATGTCATGACGTATTGATATGCAATTGTATTGCACTGTAATCTATTGTTCTAATCAACAATCAATATTGTTCTAAATAACTGAACATGATCCCTGGTGTTCTAGGTATGCTAACGTTTCTGTGTCTAGCCGTGTATTTCTACGTCGTTTCTCATGTAGTAGTTTCGTCCACAATAACTCATATCAGGAAGTAACCTTGAGCTCTTGGTGTACCATGTACCTCGTAGTTCCTAGTAACCATGGTAACGGCGAATGATCTTTGACGTCCATGTTGCTATAAACCGCCGAGGTTCACCAATCTGAAGAGAATCAAAGTACTGAAAGTACTGAACATAGGGTACTACAATATTAAACTAGATTGATTGATTGATTGATTGATTGATTGTTGGTGTTGCAGTTTTATTAACCCTTAAAGGTACATGCCCACTCAGTAGATACAAAATGTTCTTTACATCAGAGACATCATCTGAGACATTTCCTGGCAAAATAAACATTCATGCGCCATTATCCCACGTACTGATTGGCATTATTAACATTTTATATCGGACGTAAATGTACACACTGATATCAGGGGCGATAACCGTGTTTGTTTAAAATGTTAACAGACATTACTATTTAATCTCTGTATTTATTTTATGATGTGCAATGATCATACTTTAAAATCTGTCGAAAATATTATTTTTTCAGGTGACGCATTTCTTTAGTATAAATAATTAAAAAATATCATGCCTCATTTGCATATGAAAATAGCCTGATACCACCGCGCGTCACTATCAGGAAAATAAATATTACTAAATGATTATATCTGTATAGCGGGCACATGTAACGTTTAGAACTGCAGGCGCGGATACAGGGGGGGGGTCCAGTGGTCCGGACCCCCCCCCCCCTCCCCTGCTCCCGGCAATTTTTTTTTTTAAATCTACTATACTCGAATAGTTGGATGACCTTTTTCGTGGCCTAGGTGTCAATAAATCGCATCTGCGGCGATCTAGCATTTAAAAATTTCATGGGGGAGAACCCCCAGAACCCCCCCCCCCCGACTTTACGATTTCGCGCTCGCGGAGGTCGGCTATGCCGAATTGTAATTACAGACCCCCCCTGCAATTATTTCTGTATCCGCCCCTGAACTGGTGGAATAGTGACACAGTTATACACATTATTTAATTCCTATAAATGACATTTTACTGCTACAGTATGTACCAAAACATTCAACAACATTACAGATTATGCATAGCAATATCAGAAAGATACGGTAACACATATACAAGACATCATCAATTCAAGTATAAATACAGATTCCAGATATCTATGATCATTATAGATATATTGAAAACTGATTGAAGAGCAATAGTTACAAGAATTCCGTTACATGTGTACTTCTGTTTTGTGAATGAAATAGTTGGCCCCGGATTGAGTATATTAAAACATACAAATGACGTCATTGTATAAATTTGACAAACTTTTCAATGTATGGAAGCCCAAACTTGTTAGCATTTTTTTTCTTCGTATTTTCAGTACTTGCATTAATATGGGTATTAAAGGTACATGCCCACGCAGCAGATTACACTGTACTACTACTTTTCATTTTCTGTCATGCCTTATATGAGCCATTTGTCTACCCACTAACGAGTTATTTTTAATTACGGCGCGTGCTAATTGGTGTTAAATCGCATTTTATATGCCGCGACCAGAAAGGGTATTTTCCGACCTCGTGCTATTTTTAGATCGCCTGCACGAAGTGCAGAAGAGGTTATGTCATACCCCCGGCGTCGTCGGCGTCAGCGTCTGCGTCTGCGTCGGCGTCAGCGTCGTACACAAACTTAACGTTGGGTAAATGTCTTATAACTTCTGTTTCCTTTCACGGAACACCTTGTTATTTCATACATGCATTCCTCAGATGACCCTCTATCATGCGGTAGCAAATCCATGACCCACCACCCAGCCCTTACCCCAAGGTCAAGGTCACAAACTTGGCACATTCATAAACTTAACGTTGGGTAAATGTCTTATAACTTCTGTTTCCTTTCACGGACCACCTTGTTATTTCATACATGCATTCCTCAGATGACCCTCTATCATGCTGTAGCAAATCCATGACCCACCACCCAGCCCTTACCCCAAGGTCAAGGTCACAAACTTGGCACATTCATAAACTTAACGTTGGGTAAATGTCTTATAACTTTTGTTTCCTTTCACGGAACACCTTGTTATTTCATACATGCATTCCTCAGATGACCCTCTATCATGCTGTAGCAAATCCATGATCCACCACCCAGCCCTTACCCCAAGGTCAAGGTCACAAACTTAGTACATTGATAAACTTAACGTTGGGGTAAATGTCTGTTTCCTTTCATGGAACGCCTTGCTATTTCATACATTCCTCAGATGACCCTCTATCATGCTGTAGCAAATCCACAACCCACCACCCAACCCTTACCCAAAGTCAAGGTCACAAACATAGCATGTTCATAAACTTAACGTTGGGGTAAATGTTGTGTAACTTCTGTTTCTTTACACTTTGAACACCTTGATATTTCATAATGCATTCATCTGATGATACTCTATCATGCTATAGCAAATCCATGACCAACCCCCACCCCTTTCCCCAAGGTCACTGTCACAAACTTAGCACATTCATAAACTTAACGTTGGGGTAAATGTCTTATAACATCTGTTTACTTTCATGGAACGCCTTGATATTTCATACACACATTCATCTGATGATACTCTATCGTGCTATAGCAATTCCATGACCCACCACCCACCCCTTACCCCAAGGTCAAGGTCACAAACTTGACACATTCATAAAATTAACTAAAACGTTGGGGTAAATGTCTGATAGCAAATCCATGACCTACTCCCCCCCCCACCCCTTTTGCCAAGGCCAAGGTCACAAGCTTAGCACATTTATACATGCATTCCTCATGTGAATAGCTATCATGCTGTAGAAAATCACCAACTTAGTGTGTTCATAAACTTAACGCTGGGTTAAATTTTGTTTTCCTTCTCATTTCAGGGAGCGCATTGATATTTCATACATGCATTCATCTTAATATGCTATATCATGCTATATCAAATCCACGATCCACCTTCCACCACTGACCTCAATGTCAAGGTCCACCGCACACCCATTATCCCAAGGTCAAGTTATATAATATTCATGTTTTTTATACAACTGTGACAAGTTTGAATGAAGGCTGCCAACAGGCGAGCTTCGTTGTCTTCTGACAACTCTTGTTACCAATACGCGTCACGTGACACGGTCAATCATATCACATCTTTGATATGCGCAGTGAAGTATCGGAAGTTGAGAAGAAAAATCTCTGTTCGAGTCCAAATCTAAATCTCCACGTAACTCTTTCCATTTGGTGATCTGGTCGCCAATATTAACCACTCTCTCTCTCTCTCTCTCTGCACTGCCTGTCCCTCAGACATTTCGCCTTTTGTTTTGGCCGACGCCGTTTTCATACAATTTCCGTCCGGGACGTTTCGACATGTTGATATTCTTGTTTACATATTGGGAAGCCTACTGGTGCGCGTAGTATACTGCGCATGCGCAACGCAAGCCGTGGTGTGAAAGTCGTCGTTCCCGCACATTATCAAAATAGACTGTTACCGCCGCGCGTCGCTAACAGTAAATTGATAATTAATAAATGATTATATTTGTATAGCGGGCATTCGTAATTTTTAGAACCGGTGGAATAGTGACATTGACATATATACACTTATTTAATTCCTATAAAGAACATTTTGTGCGTACTGCGTCGGTATGTACCTTTAATATACGCTGTATGTGTTATACTGTCATTAATTTGTTCCCTGACTGTAATTTATCACTTTAAATATTGACTTATTGACCCCCTTCTCTGAACGTAGAATTGACACTCATGTTGGCGTGTATTGGCCACCATAGACAAATGTCAATCAGGCCGAATTCGGGAATGTCACTAAAATCCGTTGTAAATTCATCGATAGAATGATGATTAAAACGTCAGTTAGACCCACACGTGCGATATTTGTTTCGCACAGGTGTCGGGTGAGTTTAAAAATGGACTGTCGGAAGGTCAAACTTGATGTCGTTTGTGTGTTAAGCGTGTCGCGTATTTCGGAGAGTATTCGGAGGGGAGTTAACTCTGCCGAAAACTATATATATAGCCTGTTACTAAATTTAGCGATGACCGCACGATTTGTGCCGCAAATGGGGGCAAATCACGCGCAACAAAATAATCCGATGTATTTTTGTACGTAGAATATCCGTTGTTGATATTGTGCAGTGCAATTAGTTTTTCATGATATTATTTTCAATTAGCGGTTGCGTATGACAGTTAAACGTTGAGTAACACAATGCATTTTGTTGTTATGGTTACTCCAAGATATCACTACGGACCATCGCATCGAGGGGGGTCTGGGGCGTGGCTAACTGTCGGAGGCGATCGCAATACATAGGTTTACCCTATGTAAAAACCAAACCGTGAGTCACTGTCTGAAATACATGTATCTTCTTCAACCCTTAGAACGCGGGAAACGTAAATTGTCGTCTGCTGTCGATTTACGTACATGTATTGTCTTTTGTCTCAATAGAAACAGGGTTTAGCAACGCTTTTAGAATCATTTCCATTAAAAGTGTTGTCAAAACATGGTTTTGATGAGAAAAAAATAAAATAAACAGCAGACGACTAATTTTAATTCAGCATTGTAAGGGTTATATGGACCCGTGGGACCCCTGATCAGCATACGATTCAAATATAATTGCTTCCTAAATGTAATGAGATAAATGCACAACATATATGTGAACATTGCCTCGTTTCTGTATACTATAAGTCTCATGAAGTGGCCAACTCGGCCATGTTATTATGTTCAAACTATCAACCAGTTTTACCACTTGTAATTTGTGACAGACGGAAAATACGAGGTAGAACATATTAAATGGCTGGGAAAAGCCATTGCCCTGAACGGTGTAGTGCCTGATCAAATGACACGCTCCTGTAACATGATAAAGATCTACGTTGCTTGTTAGAAGCATGACGGGAGTTTCGTTGATGGTATGTCGAAAAGTGCAGATCCTGATCAGACTGTGCGGATGCGTAAACCCATAAGTCCCATTTCTCCAGTCACGGAGACCTTTCACTCCAACTACTCACTGCAGATGTTTATTATACTGAATTTATTACATTATCACAACCAAAATGGCTGTGATAATGTAATAAATTCAGTATAATAAAAATGCGTACCAGAAACATTGATTAGTTTTCAGAGAGCTGTCAGTGTTATATTTATTAATTATCGTATAACTGATTAACTCTTACACCGCTATCTTAATTTTTTGTCGTCTGCTGTTTATTTTCTATTTTCCATTGTTATCATCAAAAACGTGCTTTGACAGAAGTGTAGAATAATTTACAACATGCTTTGACAGCACTTCAGAATCATTTCCATTTACATTCCATGTACCTATAAAATCAACTACAGTAGTGTATTTACATGTACTGTTAAGCACACACATAGTAAAACATTACAGTAGATATCACTGAGAACATGAGAATACTGTAGCATGTAGCATTACTAATATTAAATATGTCTAGTACAGTACACCGGGATATCACTGTCCATGCGTACACGATCAACTGTCACAAATACGTTCGCGGGTTTGTCATGGTGTTGCTTTACATGTTTGTGGTCACGTGTTTTTCTTATCTGAAATCACTGTCTATTACCCGCCTCTTGCAATTGAGATTTTATAATTTGACGTATTCTAACAGACCTTATTGTTTGCTCTAGTTTCTCAACTAATGAAAGCCTAGCATTTCGTCTCAATTAATCACATATTGTGACTATTTCTCCAATATCTACTAAACGTATTCATTAAATGTTAGGAAAGTTATATTTAGATCTAGCCTTCACAGCTTGTTGTCGGAAATCACGTGGCACGCATCCGGTTGTGACGTGTACATGTCAGACGGCCAATAACGTAGTAATATCGCAAGTCGGAATTGCGTATGTGCATTGGACTTGCATTGAAATATACATGTGTACGCGAACAAGGCGGGGCAAACAATAAGTTAGTTATAATTCACATATTAAATTTGTAATACATTCAATATGTGAACTATAACTATTACTAGTTCTCTCCAACGTAATTGATTCAGATGAATTAATGCCATTTGTTTGCCTCAATCAGTGTTAAACCAGTTAATATAAATGTTATCGTACTACAATTGAATTAATGTTGGCTATATCTATGCATGTATATCCAGGGATTTGGACCGTTTGAGTTGAGACATTAAATAATATTAATTACTAACCGTAATTCTAATTCTTATTCCTTTTCACAAAGTGTCTAGCCTGACCACATTATTGTATAATTGAGAAACAACAAACAAGGGAAGTACAGTTCTAAGTATTATGAATCGTGCATATGATACAAATATTTAGTTAAAACGTACCCAATTGAAAACGTACACAATCGGACTCGTACACAATTCATTGAAACTTGTGTTTAGGTAAACATTTTGTTCCTGTGAAATAAGTTTACTTTCCATTCACCGATATTTCGAAGGGAACGGGTTCATATTGTAACAAACGCAAGCGAGCGGTCTTACGATTTATTGTTGTGTCAGGATGGCTTATGGAGAGTCAATGGAAGATGTTTATTCAGGTATTTAGTGTATTATCTGAGTGTTATTATACAACAAGACCATGACGGGTACTGGTTACAATCAGGTGACGACTACTGGTCACTGGCGAGAATACGCCACATAGATGTTATCCTTTGCTCTTATGAGCTGAACCATTCGATCCTAGCCAATTGGGTTGTATTTATAGGTTCTGAAATTGTACCACATGACGTCACTTAACCAATCATGATGCTTGGGCGTCGGGAAAATCTGTCAAAAATGTCAGCCATCTTGCCAGATTTGCGAGATCGCCAAAAATGACGTCATCACCATGAGACTTTTAACAATTTCACACATTAAAACTGCTCAAAACTTATCTGGCACATCCCAAATATGTAGTTTGTATATTTATCTTGGTATTTACACAGGTAATCAAGAATGGTTCAGTGATTTGATAACTTTATGGGACAATTTTGATGCGGAGACGCTGGCGTTTTCGCATTCAAAATTTAGCGCCACTTCAACTTGATTTTATCCTTATAATCAACCAAAACAGGAATTTACAGTCTGAAACTTTGTGTAAATGTTAGTCTTACACATTAATTAGGATTTACAAACCAAACCTCGTGAATATCTGATTAAATAGCCTTAATTTAGCAATTCTAATGTGCTTCTCCGGATCTGTCAGATTTGGCAGGTCTGCCAAACATGGCCGCTGTCAGAGAGAACTCATGAACATGTCAACTTGCCAGACTTGCAATGTAAACAAACATAGGACACAACAGGCATGCAGGATGTGGGTCAAGACTCTCATAAGATATTCCTTTTTGCAAGAAAGAGTGAACTAGTCATTGAAACACTTCCATCATCCTACGAATAAGACTGCCAGACACAGTCAGCAAGGTTGCCAGACATGTGTGTCAGTCTTATCACAATTCTGTCAAGTTGCTAGATTTCTTCCTGTGGCCATAAAAGATATCAGGCATGTTTGTCTTAGTGAAAATGTGGAAGTATATGCCTGAATTACCATTATATTAGCTACAGAGTGTAGATATGTCAATAATAATACCATATTTAGCTTGTCAAAATGAGTCGTGTACCCCACCCACTCACTTTGCATGGGGGTTATAATTACACTCGGGTTCTATTCTGTTACAATATATAGTGTTAATCATGTCCGTCCGATACGTTCATCCGTCAGTCCTTCCCACGCCCCTCATGTTGGTATATACATTATATCATGGTAATTATTTAACAATCAGTATTATAATTGTACGGCATCACTATTCTCTTGCAATGCATGTACCAGAATAAATTTGGAATTCAGTTTATCAGTAAATTTTTTAGCAGAAATCCGTTACATTTTCGACTGAGATCCGTCACTATTTCGACCAAAGTCCGTTTCATTAAAGACTGTTTCGACAGACAATCCGTGTCATTTTTAGCGCGCCTTTCGAAGAAAGGAGTGTTTATGGCATACCCTCAGCGTCCTAGTCAGCGTCTGTCCAAATCAAACACTTAACCCTTTCACCCCTAAGTAACTAGAATGTATTTTGATATGTTAATTGTGCAGCCAATCCAATCATCACACAATGATTTTCAGACCATTTATGAAAAGAGGGTATTTTTTGTTCTCAAAATATGAAAATTACTTTCAAAAAGTGCAGATTCTGATGAGCCGGCTCGTTACGAGCCGGCTCATCTGGATCTGCACTGTTTGCATAAACCGCTATATCGGGCTGTCAGGTTCAAAGGGTAAACGTTGTGGGAAAATGTGTTATATTTTCTGTGTTCTGTACCATGCTGTGACAAATCAACGACGCTCAGACCCCAGCGAAACCCAAGGTCAAGGTCAAAGTCGTTGTGCTTTCATAAGTTTTGGGAAATCTGTTATAATTTCTGTTTCCTTTTCCCAAACGTTTTGATATGTCACACATGCCTTACTCAAATGATTTTCTTTCATGCTGTGACAAATCCACGGCGCTCAGACCCCGATAACCCCAAGGTCAATGTCACAGTTTTAGTGCTTTCATAAACTTAACGTTGGGGGAAATTTGTTATAGTTTCTGTTTCCTTTCACCAAACGTTTTGATATTTCACATATGCCTTACACAAATGAGTCTCTATCATTATGTGACAAATCCACGACGCTCTCAGACCTCCGCTAACCCCAAGGTCAAGGTCACAGTCTTAATGCTTTCATACACTTAACGTTGGGGCAAAAGTTGCTATCATTTATGTTTCCTTTCACCGCTATTCTTGTTATTTTGCACAGCCCTTCCTCTAATGGTTCGCTATCATGCCATGCCAAATCCACGACACTCAGGCCCCCGCTAACCTCAAGGACACGGTCAGTCTTAGCGCTTTCACAAATTTAACGTTGGGAGAAATTTGTTATAATTTCTGTTTCCTTTAACACAGCTTCTTAATCTAAAGCACCACTAAGCGGGCTTCGTTCTCTTCTGGCAACTATTGTCTAAACTGTAAAACTGCATGTAATATACGTTGTGTGTTGAATGGCGCACTTAAAATATATCTAACATGTATACATTACTACACAGTAAGGGGAATTTGAGATATTGGCTGACATGAAGTTTAAATTTGGTGAATATGAACAAAATTGTCCATTTTCAATTCATTTTCAATTCATTTTTATAATAAAAAGTAAAACATCGTAATCATTCAAACAATTTGCCTGGCTTGATGTGAAACTATGTAATCGACAAGTATACTTTGCGATACACTCAAGATTATACTATGTTTTCTTACCTTTCGTTCAAATTATAACACAAGATGCTTCGCAATTTTAGACTATATCCGTGTCTTTTCGACAGCGATCCGTGTCCCGTTTTTGACATATACAACAGTAGTATAGAGGGAGTCAAAATGATACCACCTAACGGTGGCATCATTTCTCCACCCTCTATACTACTCCACCACCCCCAAAAAATCAAAAAAATAGTTAACGATGAAATTGTCTCCCACCAACCACGAAATATTCAAAATTGGTGTCATAAATACATCATGTTTTTTTCACGTCCAATTGACCAGATAAAACAATAGTCTTAAAAAGGATTTATTTTTGACACCAATTTATGAATTTATTCTAATAAGTTTCTGATTTAAATGCGTCCTCGCGCAATAGTCTATATTCCAACACCATATTTTCCTCCTCCGATATAGCTAATTGATTCCGTAGATCAGCAATTAATTCTACCAGCTAGTCTACCACGTTCACCTGTAGCCACAGGGCAGCGTAGTTGCTTATGTCTACAAAGAGTTTGGGCACTAAACGAATTTACAAGGGCATCTGGGGCATTGAAATTGCGGGGGGGACACAAGGAAACTTTCTACGTCTCGCTAGATGCCTTCGTAGATAGTCTTTACGCGTAAACGTCTTACAACAAGTCTCACACTCCATTATATATGTATATGTTTATGTTTATATTCAATTAGAAGTGAAAAAAAACATAATGTTTTCAAGACCAATTGAACAGATAAATTTCATAGGTTATACAAAAGTATATTACAGAAAATATGATAACGTCAGAAACTAGAGCAGAAATAGAAAGTTTTGAGAAGAGAAGCCGAATCTCTAGGGATTACTTATAGTAAACGGTTGAGAGTTAGGGGGTTGACAAAGCTGATAAATGCCACAAAGAATGAGGCGTTTATGAAGCGGTTTACCGCGCCTATAAAAGAGCATTTAATAATGATATATCCAAAGCGGAGGAAGTTGGTAACAGAATTTCAAAAAGAAAGTATTGCGGGGTTAAGGGCTAGTGTAATCAAACCTTCAAGCACAAATAATTTGTCCCAAATTAGACGCCAAAATAAAATATTAATAAGAAAAAATATATCGTTAGCGCGATAGTGGAAAAAGGTGAAGAAATATTGGGGGCTCACGATGAAACATTGGAAAAGGTAGAAAATGGAAGACGGGTAGTTACATTATCCTTTCGTAAAAACATTAACATTAACGAGTCTGAACGCATGTCCGATAAACTCGCTCCGTATCTAACAACCAATTTTTATTTGAGATATTCATATTCTTACAGCTAGAACATATGGAGGAAATTAAAAATGGAAAACCTAAAACTATAATATTTCACAAAAATCTCGGTGGTAGCGAACCACTATCATCAATGAAAACCGTTAAAAAATGGCTGTCAGATAAGGAGCAAACACGAATAATGTCCGATAAAATAGACAGACCAAATACAAAGTGGAAGTTTGTAAGATGGGTAGAGGTTTTCGTAAAGCTAATACAGGGTAGTAGGGGAATAGATTTGGGACTACAATCCAAAGAAGCGGCAGGAGGGAGAACTTCCAGAATGGCTGAAGAATAAAAAAGGTATGTATTCTTTAGATAAGTATATGACGACCTTTGTCTGTTCAGGTGTCTAGCTATGCATATGACAGATAAAAGACCCGACAGATGTACAGAAAAGGCGAAAGAACTTAGTAAGCAATATTTTGGTAGTAATGTGGTTTCACCAATTCCTTTTTCAGATCTGAAAAAGGTTGAAGAGTTTTTTTAAAATCGGTATAGAAGTATATCAACCCACCGAATGTAATGTATGGTGGTTGAAAAGGTACCAGCACACTATAAGGCAATAGGTAATAAACCAATGACAATAGGACTGTTTAATAATC